>JABCRI010001021.1:0-18755 GCA_015143295.1 Tetracentron sinense
GAGGGATGGCCGCGGACATGAGGGAACGGCGGTTGAAGCCGCAAGGAGGCTTTAACGGAGTTTCTCCGAGCCCACTTCCAGAAAGAGATGTCAACGGCTGATAGCCGAAGATCGGGTTCGAGACGTGAGAGGAGCTGATGAACGAGCTCCGAGAAACGTGACGACTGGTAGAATCTCCCCAGCAATCGAAGGACGAGGCCACTCGTTCTGAGGCTGTGGGCACGGAGTTCCCGCTCGGTGAAGAGCTCGAGGTACAAGGAGGGGGGCAACCCCCGTCACCTATTGGACCATCTCCCGTTCTCCCCGAGCTCCAGCTGAAACTGCTTCTGCCAATCCCGCTGTTGCTGCTGACAACGTTCCGATCGTATCCCGATGACGCTGTCGTAGTTGTTGAAGTTGGCGAAGATTGACCTTTCCTCCTTCCTATCCCCTTCTTTCATGTTTTTGTTTTGGATGTACTCATGTTCGACTCCTGTTAGTAAATTTTATATATATCTCCATTTGTGATCACCGTGTAGCAACCGATCGATCCGGAATAGGCATCTCGTTCAAATAAGACAAATAGCATATAATTAACTCGTGATTGGATACCCCTCTCATAACGAATATAATTCACTATATTACTCTAATAAGGGGTTGTCAAAGACGCGGATTAACACTACGGACGTACTTCGACAAATGGTCCATTTCATAAAGACGAACTTGTGGTAACTCGTGGTGGGACACCATGCTCAGAGGACATTCCATTAGTATAAGCCACCAGTATGCTCAGATGGCAATTCCTTTGTATGAGCCACCTGTGTCCCGTGGTGAGTACCCTGTTCGTGTGAAATGCACCCGCTGTGGTAACTCGTGGTGGGACACCATGCTCAGAGGACATTCCATTAGTATAAGCCACCAATATGCTCAGATGGCAATTCCTTTGTATGAGCCACCTGTGTCCCGTGGTGAGTACCCTGTTCGTGTGAAATGCACCCGCCGTGGTAACACATCTATAACATTTTACCAAGTACTGGATATGTAAATAAAAACGATTGATCACATGTTCATAGCAAATGCTCATAACGCACAACTTTATTGGAAAAATTGCTTTAAATTCATGATGTTCCACGACTTCTGAATTACATTACCTTGTAGGTCTTTAAGGTAGTACACACCGGGGCTCCCGACACGGTCCACGATGTATGGTCCTTCCCAGTTGGGACCCAGGTTTCCGCTATTGACTTCTCGTGTATTTTGGAAGACTTTTCGAAGAACGAGATCTCCGACTTGAAGAATCATTTTCCGTACTTTCTTGTTGTATGCCTTTCGTAACTGTTGCTGATACCGTTTCATCTGGATACTAGCATCTTCCCGCTTTTCTTCCAGCAAGTCCAAATGAATAGCCATTAGTTCAACGTTTTTGTCTTCCTCTCCGTGCTTCTTTCGGGAACGTGTTGTTGGCAGGCAGACTTCGGTGGGAATAACAGCCTCCGTCCCGTATGCCAAAGAGAATGGGGTCTCGTTCGTAGGGCTCCGCGGTGTTGTCCTGTATCCCCACAACGCATTATGTAACTCGCTGGTCCACTTTCCCTTGGAATCTTCCAATCTTCTTTTGAGGGCATTCAAAATATTCTTGTTAGCTGCTTCGGTAAGGCCATTCCCCTGAGGATAATAAGGAGAAGAGAAGATGTGCTTGATTTTCAACTCTCGGCAAAAGTCGGCAATGAGTTTTCCTGTGAACTGCTTCCCGTTATCAGAAATGATGGACTGCGGAATGCTGAATCTACAGACAATATGTTCCCACAAGAACTTCTTCACTTCTTGTTCTCTAATACGCGCAAGTGGAACAGCCTCGATCCACCGGGAGAAGTAATCCGTGGCTACCAGCAGAAAAGTTAGATTACCGGGAGCCTTAGGAAAGGGTCCTACGATATTAAATCCCCAGCGAGCGAAAGGCCCAGGTTGAGATACGATGTTGAGTTCCTGAGCGGGGGCATGAATTAATTTCGCATGACGCTGACACTGACTGCATTTTTGTACGTACTTTTGTGCGTCAGCTTGCATGTATGGCCAAAAATATCCTTGCCCCAGAGCACGATGAGCGATAGTCCGTCCTCCCGAATGGATGCCGCAAATCCCTTCGTGGAGCTCGGCTAAGATCTTCTCTACGTCTTCAGGATGCACGCATCTCAAAAAGGGTCCTCCAAAGGATTTACGGTACAGTTCCCCATCCACAAGGGTATAACGGGGAGCTTTATATTGTATTCGTCTTGCTTCCTTTGTGTTGGAGGGGAGAATTCCATTATTCAAATAAGTTATTATGCCCGTCATCCAGCTTGGCACTTGATTCACAGATAACACCGTGCGTTGTGTTTGCAGTTCAATGGAGGGGTATTCCTTATACTCCACGAGGATTGTCTTGGATTCATCAGTTTGCATCATCGAGGCGAGGTAGGCCAATGCATCAGCATGCCTGTTATCGTCCCTTCGGACATGTTTAATCTCGATGACATCAAAGGCCTTTCGTTGTTCTTGTAAAAGTGCAGCGTAGCGTCTCATCCGTTCATCTCGACATTCATAGATACCGTTGACTTGGTTCACCACGAGCTGTGAATCACAGAACACTCTGAGTTTAGAAATTCCCAACTCTCGTGCGCTTTGCAACCCAAGTATTAACGCTTCATATTCAGCTTCATTATTGGAGGTAGCATAACCAAGACGCGTCAGCTTTTGTACTTTAACGTGATCTGGGTTGACAAGAACAGCACCAAGTCCCGAACCGCTGACATTAGACGACCCATCTACGTACAAGACCCAGTCGCACCACATCGTCAGTTTGGTTCCATCTCCCGCCTCGTCTTCCACAATGGTATCCACCTCCGCATCGTCTGGGAGCTCATGACGGTCGGGCTCCACTGAAGTTTCGGCCTCCTCCACGGGGAAATCGGCCAGGAAGTTTGCAACGGCCTGTCCTTTCTCTGCGGTTCGGGCCTGATATTGGATATCGAACTCGCTGAGTGCCACTGCCCACTTTGACATACGTCCCGCAGTTTCAGGTCGCCCCAGCACAATTTTCAAAGGATACGTAGTGATGACGACGATGGTATGTGCCTGAAAATAAGGACGTAACTTTTCAGCAGAAAAGACAAGAACCAGGCATACCTTTTCCATTTTGCTATAGTTGGATTCTACCTTGTGGAATGTTTTGCTGACGAAATAAATAGGCTTCTCAACGCCGTTGTGACTTCTGAGCAGCACGGACCCAATGGCTTATTCTGAAACAGAGAGGTAGAGGTACAACACTTCACCAGGTTCAGGTACGGAGAGGATCGGAGCGGAGCCTAGATACGTCTTCAAGGCGGCGAAAGATCGGGAACACTCTTCTGTCCACCTGAAAACGGAATCCTTCCTCAATAACTCGAACAGAGGTCTACAACGGTCAGAAGACTTCGATATAAACCGGTTAAGAGCAGCGATACGTCATGTCAGTTTTTGAACTTCTTTCCTTGTCTTCGGTTCCGGCATATCTATCAGAGCACGGATTTGCGTGGGATTTGCTTCGATGCCCCGTTGACTGACGAGGTAACCAAGGAATTTGCCCGAGGTGACGCCGAATATACATTTATCAGGATTTAACTTCAGATTGAAAGTGCGTAAAATAGAAAACGGCTCCGCCAAGTCGGCTACAAGAGAGACCCGAGTTCGGCTTTTCACAACGATATCGTCAATGTACACCTCCACCGATTTACCAAGCAAAGGTCCAAACATCAGATTCATTAACTGTTAATAAGTGGCCCCGGCATTCTTCAGGCCAAAGGGCATGACCCGGTAACAGAATAGGCCACGCTCCGTTATGAAGGCCGTCTTCTCTTGATCGTCCTCAGCTAAGAGGATTTGATTGTAACCCGAATATCCGTCCATGAAGCTCAACATCTCGTGACCCGCGGTGGCAGTGATAAGTCTATCGATTCTGGGAACTGGGAAGAAGTCTTTCGGACAAGCTTTGTTAACATTGGTGAAATCAATACAGACTCTAACTTTCCCGTTCTTCTTCGGAACAACTACTACATTGGCTATCCATTCTGGATATTGGACCTCACGAATGAACCCGTGCTGAATTAACTTATCAATCTCTTCATTGATGGCCTCATGGTACGCCGGAGCAAGTCTACGAGGCTTCTGTTTAACCGGATTGACTACGGGATCAACGTTGAGATGGTGACAGATGATTTCAGGATTGATACCCGTCATGTCCTCGTGGGACCAAGCAAAAACATCAAGATTCCTCCTCAAAAAATTTATCAATTCCTGCTCTTCGTCCGTTGTCAAACAGGTCCCAATTTGTAGCGTCCTTGGCTCGTTCTCCGTCCCAAGGTTGACAAGCTTCGTAGGTTCAACAGAGTGGTTCGTCAACGATTCACCCGGGTTCTTCTCTTCCACGGACCTAATCTGTAATTGCTATTTGAGTGGGTCGGGTGAGGCATAATCACACTTCTGCGATGCCAGTTGGTCTCCTCGTATTTCACTTGGTCCGTCCGGAGTAGGAAATTTCAGTACCTGATAATAAGAAGACGGAACAGCTCTCATTTCATGAGTCCACCACCGCCCCAAGATGGCATTGTATGGGGACGGCGCGTCGACAATGGAGAACCGAGTGGACAGGATGATAGGTCCAACTTTGACCGGTAGGATGACTTCTCCTACGGGTTGCATCGAGCTTCCGTCGAATCCTATCAAGGGGGTCTGTGCAGGGACGAGAACTGCCAGGTTCAACCCCATCTTTGCGAAAGCATGGAGATACAGAATATCTGCCCCACTTCCAGGGTCAACGAGTACTCGCCTGATGTCAAAATCGCCAATTCACATAGTCAAGACAAGAGCATCGTAGTGAGGCCTGACCATAGTTGTCATGTCCTGATCAGTGAACGATAGGGCCTGCTTGATTTCCCTCGTTGTCGATCGCACCTGACAAACTTTTGCCACGTGTGATAACTTCCTTGCCTTCGCTCGGAACTGCTGCTTAATATCTACTTCCGGTACTCGAGCGCGATGGATGACATTTATGACTTCCTTCAGAGCTTCTCCGCCTGGGCCCATATGACCAGATGGCTCTCCCTCATGAGATCGAGTGGATGGATCCGTAATACGCCCTTCTCCTCTTCCAGAGTCCACATATTCTCCCAGATAGCCTTCACGGACTAATCTTTCCAGATATTCTCTCAGGATGCGATAACGATTTGTAAGGTGCCCGTGGCACTTGTGATACTGACAATACTCATGCGCCCTGGGTCCTGAGGTGACATCACGAACGATCCGTGCAGGCCATTCGAAGTATGGTTTGTCTTCCATCGTCTTCATAATCGTCGTCGGGCTCGCTGTGAAGTTGACTTGACCAGCGCGAGATGCAAAAGGACGTCTTTCTGTTGTCTGATTCTCCCTTTCCTTGTTATACCCGGGTCCCTCTTGTCTCTGATAGGCACGGTCGTCCCGCCGTTGGGAGTTGGGACGTAGATCCGTCCTTCTTGATGAGTCTAAATCTTGGCGGACTCCCAACGAGTGTCGGTTCGGTTCTCCCCGTCGTTCAACGTACACCACTTTTTCCTGTCGTGTGCGCCACCGTGGTTCCTCGTCGCTGGAAGATGATTCATACTTTGGTCTCTTCCCTCTCTTCGAGGAGGGTCTGCTTCCCCACTCCACAGCGTCTACCCCTCGTGCTCTGGGTCTCGTCGTTGCTGTAATATCGTCCTCCATCCTCCCGTACTTAGAGGCACGGACTATCAGTTCGTCCATCTTGATTGGACAATCAAGGGCAAGAGATTCGTAGAGCTTAGAATTCTTGGGTATAGCATTCTTGAAGGCCGCTATGCAAGTGCAGTCTTCGATCTTATCGATATTAGAGACTTCATCGGTAAACCGTTGAATAAAGTCTCTAAGGGGTTCCGCCGACTTCATTCGCATGGCGAAGAGTGAATCTGCGCCTGCTTTCTTCTTCTTGTTAATGATGTACTGGTCAATGAAAACTGACCTGAGATCAGCCATACACTTGATCGACCCAGCGGGTAGATTACGGAACCATCTCGCAGCCGCTCCAGTCAGGCTACTAGGAAAGGCTTTACAGAGGAGATTATCATCCGGATTACGGACAGCCATAGCATTCTTGAAGTCAGTCAGGTGGTCAATAAGATCTCTCTTCCCATCGAACTTAACAAAATTTGGTACCACGAATTTTGACGGGGTATATGATTCAACGATCTCCTTGGAAAAAGGGGACGTCTCCTCCTCGTCTTTGTACTTCTGAGCGTATTGATCGAGAGAGGCCCGGCTCGTCGCTCCTCTGACTCGAGCATTGATCAGGGCTTCCACGTCCTTGAGAGTTAAGCCTGTCTTCAACCCGTCGTTGCTGACACGGAGATCTCGTTGTTCAGCATGAGCACCAAGAGAACGAGGATAGGCAGTCTCGTCAGTAGAAGGAGTGAGAGTGAATCTTCTCTCCAGATTCTCTGGTGCAGACGGCGAGATCGGGATTGTTACTTTGGGGGGAGGGGAAGAAGAGAAATTAAGTTTACGAGCCGCAGAGCCCCCTTTAGGAGATTCGTCATCGATCTCCAAGTTACCATGCTCTAAAGCATCAAGCCGCTCCTGCAGTGACTGCTGCTGGCTGACTATCTGGGCTAGAGTGGCCTGTTGTTGTTGTAATAGTAACAGGATGAGATCAGATATGATCATGGGCCTTTCTGGTTGTCTAGAAGATTGGCCTGATGCGAACGTTTGCGTGGCGGAAGAGGTGCAGGAAATGACTTGAGGGGGCTGGTTTTCGACTATAGACTGAGGAGTTTGGTCTGCCATGCTGACCGGGAGAGGTGGTGTGAACAAATGGTGGGTTCGGCTAAAAATTTCTCACAGACGGCGCCAATTTTGTGAGGGAAAATTACCGAAAAGGACACGCGTCAGCAACAGCTCCTCCCCGCGCTCTGGTTTACCGGTAGAAGGTTGGAGTGGAGGGTGTGGTACCCTGACCTGTACTCCGATGGTAAAGTCAGTAGGTGTAGAAGATGATGAACAGTAAAAAAATGCAGAGAATTTGCGGGTCTTAGCTCTTAAAAAATCCGTCCATTCACACTGTTTTTCACAGGTTATTATAGGCCCCTTCTGCCATGGCCATAGGCACCCATGGATGACCATGCATACCTCAAATCTCTGATGTGTACTTCAGTAATCATTTTAGATAGATCTCCCGGTCATTCGTACTGCACGCGTATCTGCATATAAAAGAGAGCAGGCATAGAGTAGGAACTCGTCCGAGGTGACTAGCATTAAATGACATTTAATGCTGTATTTAATGCCAAGACAGTGTTTCCCACCTACCATCGTAGAGGTAGGATCAGTCCCAAGTGACTGGGCAATAGCACCGGATCTCATTACGTGTTGGGGTACGGGGTCGTTGACAATAAGACGACGGGTACGTTGTCAGAATGAAGACGTGATCGTCGTCTATGAGATAACGGGGTCGTCGTTCGGTGGACAACGTTCTCGTCGTCCATATGACAACGGGCCCGTCGTCGAAGAGACGACGGAAATGAGCTCAAACGATAACACCACACCGAGGACGAGCTCGTTACTACCATACTTGGGGTTTTACGAAATTTACCCATTACAGGTAGTTTAGGAATTTTGGAAAATTCAGACTACGCCTGCCTCTCCCATTATAATAGTAAAGATTATTATTATTGTAGAATTATTATTATCGTAGATGAGAACTACAGTGTGGTCAGAGAAGCACACAGCCAATGAGACAAGCCTAAATAGCTTCCCTAGACATTTCAGATTTTCAGTGTTTTGATAATGCACCTCCTCGTTTGAGGAGGGGCGTCTAGGCTCTCTTTTCCTTGTCACATCTACCTCTTTTACTGTTTTTAACTATGATTAAGATGCACCTATTCTTGAGGTTCACCCTTCTACCCTTAAATTTTAGAAAAATAAGATAAAATAATTTAACCATAAGATAAAAAAAAAACTTAACCCGAGTTAATAGTCGTGGGAAGGGGTGTCTTTGTGAGAGCGAAGAGCAATAGGTCGCTCCCCCATGGAGCGAACGATTACTCTTTCATAATATCATAACCCTTACTAAGTTGTTTGACAATATCATAACCATTGCTCGCTCCTTGGGCGAGGAGGAGCAATTGCTCCTCGACTTCACAAAGCCTTTTTTTTGGCCTTCACAAAGCATCTTTATTGACCTTTTAACTACATTTGAATGCTGGTTATTTTTTTTAAAAACTCTTATAATTATATTTTTAAAAATATTTTTTAAAGGTAAATGCTTTAACCTTAAGAGTTAGAAAATATTAATTACAATTAAATAAAGTTCAAAGAGGACACATGGCAAAAATAGGTGGCTCGAGACGCCTCCCTTCGATTATTTTCCATTATAATCATGGGATGGTGAGATTCGTGACTTCTAGGCCCCATAACCTATCATCAGTGGGTTTAGAGTCTTGCTCCACTGGTAAGGATGTATCCCCGTTGAGTGCGGATGACTAGGTGACTAGTGATTCGATTTTGAGACTGGGTGTGGCAGTCGAGAAGTTTATCTAACCTAACTCCTATCCATCCTATTAACTTAGATAAATAATGATCAAACCAAAAAAAAAAAATATTAGAGTCCAAACAACAATGGCTAATTTTTTTCTTTTAAGTTTTGAGAGTGAGGTTAGCATTCCTAATGAGAAGAGGAGGACAATCTACCACATATGCCATCCTGATAAAATGTAGACGGGATCACAGTCAATTACGATTAAACTCTCCCCGAGTTCAGTTGCACCCAAGGTCAACGTGTGTCATTTTTAACTCTTATTAATTGTGTTTTAGATTTACTAACCCTTAGGGTTCAAGATAGGGTTTTCACGCGTCCCTGTACAGACGTCTCACATTTGGAGTGAGTGGAGTTGTTGCTATGAAGTTGGAGTTTTGACAATTGACAATGCTTAGCAACCTCAACTCAAGGCTTTTCGTATTTAAAATAATATTCAACTCTAGGTAGGAATTTTTAACCTTTAAGGGTAAAATGTTTTTATTAAAAACTAAAATTCTATTGTTAAATCCAAAGGATTAGTAAATTTTAAGTATAGTTAATAGGAGTTAAAGGGGCACGTGTGAACCTGTGTGATTGAATCCAGGGAGAGTTCAACCGCAATTGGTTGTGATCCAATCTCGATAAAATAGGGGAGTTGCTATGCACAACCCAACATTTGCTAAAATCTCCATTAGTAAATTCTAACTATACAATAAATAAGAATAAAAAGACAATAATGTCCCTACTTGTGGGACTCTTTCGTTTTATTAGGTGCAAGTTTGATGATCTAAATAAAATGAAAAAAAATGGTTTTATCTTTCTACTATCTCCCACCAAAGAACTCAATAATCGCGATAGTGTTGCCCGACTGCAACCCTAGCTTATCAATGACAAAAACATAGCAGTCGGAATCCTCACATTTGCCAGCCATGGTTTTGTCTTTATTATATTATTTTTGAATATTTCCGATCTCTCCATTTTACTCCAAATTAGGGAAATTTCCTATTTTGATTCAGTAATCTAATATGTTTCTCTCGTGGTGATTTTCTTAACTCGCAGTCTCAAGCTCAATCAACAACATACCATACTTCAAATCTCTTGTTGGCCACCATTTGGTATTTATCCCGGCTTTTCTTGGACTTAGTTTTGTTGATAATTGTGGATATCTTGAGCCTTGAAAGCTCAGACTAGTCCCACGAGCTATATTGGGAATGCCCCGCCCCATGCAATAGTTAGTGATGGGAGTTAGGAATCAAACTCAAGACTTCCGGGTTTACGGTTTGTCTAAATGACCACTAGACTATACCCTCAGGGGTTGTCCAAGGGACTTAGTTAGGTGCTCTAAGAGGCGTGAATACCCTATTCCAAAAAAAAGGCTCAAATCTTTATAAATATCTTGACCAAAAAAATGAATAAAAAACTTCTTAAATATCCTGGACTAATTTTCATCCTTTGTATATCTCTGTGCTCTCTTCTCTCCTTGTTGGTAGAGCTCCTCTCTTCTGGCAAAGAGGGTATTATTGTTCTTTTGGTGTATGCTTGAAATGTCCAATTTAATTGATTATATGTATAGCTAGCAGCAACACCCCACATCTTGTGTCAGTGGTGTGGTATGGCCTCTCTGTTGAGGGAAGTCTAGGGATCTAATCTCTTGGGGTAATGAGTCGCAAGAGCTTTACTCTTCAATGTTAACCACTAACCATTGATCTAACTGTAGGTAAATGATACCCAACATAAAAAGAAAAAACAAATGTATAGCTGCAGGAAATGTTGAACTGCGCTTAGCAGTCCCCTTTAAACTAATCTTATAGGGGTATTTATGTCATTAAAACCTAATCCATCCTCATCAAATACCCAAACCAGTCTCCTTCACTTGCACATTTAGCAGCAGAAGCTTTGAAGATTGCATTGTCAATGGCATCCCACGATCACCATACACATGACCACGAGCATGACCATGTTCACCATCATGATCATGACCATGACCATGTTCACCATCATGATCATGATCATGATCATGAGTAAGTTTCTCAAAAATAACTCTATTTGGTTCTGCAATTTAAAATCTATCTGTTAATAATCTCCTTTAATATTTGTTTGAAATAGGGAAGGCCATGGTGGTTCATCAACAGCATCATGGGTAGGTCCTGATGGTAAAGTGTATCATAGCCATGATGGATTGGCACCACACTCACATGAGCCCATTTACTCACCTGGGTTTTTTAGCAGAAGGGCTCTTCCACTCCCTACCAGGGATTTCAATGAACGAGCTTTTACCATTGGTATTGGTGGACCAGTCGGTACTGGGTATATTTCCTTCTCTCTTTTCTCATTCTCTTTATAGATTTGTATTTTTTTCGTGCAATTTTGCTTTGAAATCAAAGAAAAACTGAAATTTTATGTTTTCTAGTTCTTAGTTTATGGGTCTTTGTTCTTAGATTCATACAGAAATTTTGTTGTTGTTGAATGTTTTTGTATTTCTAAGGGATTATTTTCAATTTTTTTTGGGTGGGATACACCTACTGGTAAATTTAGCTTTTCTTTTGTGGACTTTTTATTTCGTATGAATCAGTTTCTTTGATTTCAATTTATCAATTCCACGATGCGTATCAAGTCTACAACTGGCATAGAAAAACCTCACCGAGTCCAATAACATGAATCCTGAATTGGTATTTCAATTTTAATAAAATCTAATGGCAAAACAGGATTCATGTTGTCAGCCACAAATAGTTGGGCTATGGCACTGATGATGAAAATGAATTTATCACTGCTGGTGGTTTTTGGTCTCTGAGATGTTCTTCTTAGATTTACATTTGACACCAATAAAGTATCAGCAGACAAAATATTATTATAAATGAAAAAGGGGGAAAGATACACAAAAGAGTTCACAAGGGAATGAACTCCAACAGAAAGCGACTATAAGACAGCTATGCCAAAGACAAAGAGCAAAAATCCCCAAGGCTGACCATCCAAGTCAGTTGAACTTGACCATCATGCACAAGTGGGACACATGAATAGAGGGATCCTCAAACACTCCCCTATGCTCCACTTTCCATATAGATCATGAAAATCTGACCAACCCTAGGCACTCTGCCATCAATTGGGGCTAATCTGACCCAAATCCTCAGTATTGTCCCAAGTCGAAAGCCAATGTAGAAGTAGCCAACGAGTCCTCGAATAGATCGTCTCCTTAGGCGGTACAGTTCCATCAAACACTCTGTGATTTTGCTCCTTCCATATGAACCAAGATAGCATCCTCGGAAGCCGGAAGGTAGAGCCAAGTCCTTGACGCCACACAATCCACCTCCACCGAAGGCCTGTAATATAAGAAGTCTCGAAAGGTACGAGGGAAGACTCAACCGATCCCCATCTAGGATAGAAAATAATCCTAGATCTCAAAAGCAAAGGAGCAATGGAATAATAAGTGATTCACTGTTTGCTCCTCTTAGAGGCACATAAAATAGCCGTTGGCCATCTTCCACCCTCTATTCATTAGATTGTCACATGTGAGAATCTTATCCAGGGTTGTCACCCATAGAACGAAGGATACTTTGGATAGAATGTTATGATTCCACACAGACCTATGGAAGAAGGGGAGACCATGATTGGTCTTCGAAGCATGATTGATGATTTCATTGAAAACTGACCCTTGTTGTTACATGACCATAGTCTCATGTCTTTGAGAAGAGGGAAGGTCACTAGTAAGCTAAGTTGCTCCAATAGACGAATATGACTCTCCAACTCCCAGTCATGGAGATTACGCTTCAATCTAGGACAACATACTACTTAGTTTTCTACCTATTCTTGACAAGAATCTAATGAAGCACTCCTATCGACAAATGGCCTTCACTAAGAATTAGCACAACGTACTACTGTTCTGAATTCGCCAGGTTTCCTGCTAGTCTACCATTGATCGGAATAGATATGGACACTGATGATAAGCACACTCTCATCCAAATATCCAATGTCTCCATCTAGCTCCAAAGTCCATCCTACCCATGATATATTCTATACGGGACCAGTTTACATTGTCGTATGCTTTCTCTATATCTAAATTACACACAATCCCCAAGGAACCTAGTTTTATTCTTTTCATCCACACTCATTAGCTGTCAGTCTACCTTTAAGAATCTACCTTCCACCCACAAAAGTGCCCTGAAAAGGAGAAATAATGAAACTAACATGAGACTGAAGGCTAAGACTTTTGCCCATATTTTGTACACACTTCCCACCAAACTTATTGGGCGGATGTCTTTAAGTTCTTGAGCTCCTCTCTTTCTTGGAATTAACACTATGAAGTTGATGTTCAACACAAGATCAAACCTCCATGACCTATTGTACATGGATCCTATACCCGTGCTCAGACACTCTCATTTTGTGCTGCTTATACTTTTACTATATGCATCACTTTTTGATGACTTCTTTATTTGTGAGATATCATAAGCCTCCTATGTAATTCATTAGTTTGCAATGGGTTTCCGGTTGTGTTTTTATTTGCAAAGTCACTTGTTTTTTTGTTAGATATCAATGTCGGTAAAAAAAACTTAACTTCGAGATTTTATTCTTAGATCATTGACATTGATAGAGTATGACTGTATGAGAATTCCGATCCTTTTGTGTTGGTTATATTTCTAATGTATGCATCACTCTTTGATTATATTTACTTGCGAGATAGCTTGAATGTCCTATTTTATTTATTAGGTTCCGATGTGTTTCTGAACTTGTATGCTTTTGGTTATGGTGTTTGTCTACCTATGGTTATTTTATATGTTTTAGCAAATTAACCATACCCATTCCTAATACTTCCCTTAAAGTAGTAGTCAAAAGAAAAGAATAAAGTACTTACGATCGATCACCTAAGGCATAGGGGTATGGCAATCCCAAATAGATGCCCGATGTGTAGGCAGGCTGAGGAGAATGTCCAGCATCTTTTCCTGCATTGTTCGCATGCGCAGGCAGTGTGGAACCATTATTTGGGTCTTTTTGGGATGAGTTGGGTGTTGCAAGGGGGCTTGGGGGAAGTAGTGTTGGGGTGGCCGTCAGGAGTGTTCAGCAGGAAAGGGAATGAGGTTTGGAAGATGCTTCCGGCGGCGATCTGTTGAGGTCTATGAAGGGAACGGAATAAAAGAATTTTCGAAGACAAGGAAGACTCTTTGCCTAAGGTTATTCTCAAGATCGGGTGGTTGCTATTTTCTTGGTCTTCCGTTTTCGCGGTTTTTAGGAAGATCTCCTGGTCTGACTTTTTGTATAGCTGGTCAAGTTTTTTAACTTGACGTTCTTTGTTTTCTCGTGGCGATGTTTCTCGCATCGTTTGTACAGTCTCTTTCTTTTGCTTTAATAAACTTTTCGTTATCTATCAAAAAAAAAAGAAAAGAATAATTGTAAGGATAGAATTATGTTGTTTTTCTTTATCAGGCTTCCAGTTTTTCTGTTTTGAGATTTAGAGTGAATATTTGGCTCTTAAAGCAGAATTAAACTCTATATTATATGTACTGATACGATCTCATCCTACATTCTTAGGAAAACAGCTTTAATGCTTGCACTGTGCAAATTCTTGCGTGACAAGTACAGTCTTGCCGCTGTAAGTATCATCTACTAAATATTTTAGACATTCCCGTATCCATGGATATCTGTGAATGCAACTCCTTTATAATCTTGCCATTATTCATGTTCGAGGTTCATTTGAAAACTTCAAATGAAGCTTTTTATTTTTTATTCTCAGTTCGATACGTTTTGGTGTGTATCACACCGTATCATGTGGATCAGTATCAGTACCGATATGCACATTCAGTAGGATGTGCAAGGAAATGTGGGATTTTTGGCATGTATGTTAAGTTTTGATTCGGTGAGTTGAAATATTGATACTTATCGGTGGATGCATATCAAGTATCAACACACTTAATATTTTGAACATGCCAATACGTGTTATATGCCTTTGTCCTTTGCCAAGAATATACCCCTTCTAAGTGCCTTCTTTGTGCCATTAAACTATCCGCTCAATTTTCCCTAACTCTTTGACATTTTATATCTCTTATGAGTCATGATGCATCCTCCCATTTCCTTATTTTCTATTATTAAGCCTCTTTATAATGCTTTGAAATAAGTAGTTTCTTTTTCCACAACATTTAATGGGTTGTTTTTTTCTGAATAAAGGTTGGTAGATTTGTCACAATTTATATATTTCATAGCAAAAAACTGATTCTTTTTGGACCCCCTATTATCCTTCTCGCGTCTTTCTTCCTGATTGCCTCAAACCAATCTGTTAGAGATTAGATATTCTCAGTGAGAGGAAACAAAATGATCAGTTGAACCAATCTTCACACATCCTGATCTAGTTGATGTTCAACAAAGATATGCATTGAGATTTCATTTGCTCACATATTAAACATTCAATTAGATGCCGAACACCCCTTTGACTTAGAAGTTGCTTAGTTGGGAGTCGTTACTTGCACAACAACCACATTAACTGGTTTATTTTGTGCGGGCAATGAAGTCGCCATATCCAGTTCAGAGAATCCACTTTCGGGTGCCTCACGTCTCTGCTATGACCTTTTTGCAGCCATGTGGTGGTTTTGACTTTTGATAGAAAACTTACATTGGGGATTTGGCCCCTAACACATGATATCCTACATCATAGAGAAGTTAGAGAGAGGAATATAAATATATATGGTTTTTTTTTTTTTTGGGGGGGGGGGGGGGGGGGGGGGGGTGGCGGATAGGCAAGCAATTAATGAGTTAGCAGGTAATATGGGTTTTGATTTTTGAACCGAGATTGTGGTTCGACACCCAGCAACTTTACCAACTTAGCAAGCTGGCATCCTTCATTAAATATTCAATGTCCAAAGGAAGCAAATGGCTCACTGAGTCTTCTAAATCCCAACTGCCATTTGGTCCTATGACCTCATGAACAATGCCAAGATTTAGATTCCCTCTATTGCTCCTAAGTCCTAAGTATCAGGTTTATTAGTGGCTTATCATAGACCCAATTATCAAATCGAAATAGAAAAATATTCCCATCTCCAATGATGCATCTAATCCCCTTCTTTTTTTAGGATCTTACCTTTAAAAATACATCTCCTAGCCCATGAGGATTGGTTTGCGGAAAGACTTTATGGGAAATGCTAAATAATCTACTATGGATTTTTTAGTACCCGTTGGGGATGTTGTTTGATGTCAGTAAGTGACTTATCAAGGTTGACTACTAGACCTGATGCTTTGTGGTAAGTTTCCAGAATGTCCAGAATTCTCTTAGGTACTAGTAGATTAGGCTTGGTAAAGAGCATACAATTGTATGCAAAAAGAAGGTGACTATTTGTGGGCATAGTTACCAAGTTCTCCGAATTTTTCAAAAAAACCTGAAAATAATACTTGACTTTTTCGTCGAACAATTAATACACAAAGTATTCGCGATTTTTGACAAAATATAGTGACTTTTTCAAAATGTTGCGAATTATCACGACTTTTTGAAAAAGTCCCGAATGAATATCAAATATCATATCTTGCCTTCATTTTTCCTATTTATTTCCAAAATTTGCCAATTTTTCCCTAGACAAATACTTCCCGAACCCTGACTAGGTAACTATGGTTGTGGGCCCAAATTTAGAAGTTTTACATGTAATTGACCTTCCCTACATTCTAGATCCTTGGTATCATCCATGACATTCCAGACATATAATGAACAAGTAAGGTGATAGGGGGGATCTTTTTTCAAAGCCCCCTAGATGGTCAAATATTCCATTTTTGGAGTTTCATTGATGATGATGTAATAGGTTGGGGCTAGTCTCATGCTTCATCACCAATCCTTTCTACCTTTCATCGAATTCCATTTTGGCCATGAAAGCCTTGACAATGCTCCAGGTACTTAGTAATGAATTTTTCGATTCATCTCATTCAACAGATGTCCTGAGTGGAAAAAAGCCATGCAAACCATCTGGCACTGGGGCTTTCAGAGGTCTAATTTGGCTGATAACCAAATCCATCTCCTCCCAGCTCATGGTTTGGTGAGCCAATTATCTCCCTCTGGGGTTCCACCCTATGCCAGCTTTCTCTTTCAGCTGAGCATTGCCATATATAGCTGTCAAAGTCCAGCTCTCTCTACTTTTAACGCAAACCTGAGAATGGATGATTCTAGTAGATGAGCTCAGAATATCCACTCATAATCACCAAGTTGGTGTTCGGGAATTATTTAGCCAGGGTAAAATTCGAAAAAATTGCAGAATTTGGATCTCGAGAAAAAACCGGGAAACATTAAAAAAAAATCAGATTAATAATTATGAAAAATATTAACAAATTATATATTGAATTTTTATTCGTGATTTTTTTTCAAAAAGTTGCGAACAATTCGCATTTAATTCGTGAAATTTGTGACTTTCAAAAAGTCACAATTTTCAAAACACCGCTAATGGTTTTGTGATTTAATCGTTTGATGAAAAAGTCACGAATTACTCGGGATGAGTGCTGAAACCAATCTTCTTCACACTTTTCCAGCCTCCCTGTTCTTGTTTTCATCAACACTAAAGATATCTGAGTCTGCACTTTAAAACATGATGCCCGGTATCGATATGCGATACCATATCAGACAGTAAGAACAAGGGAGGAGAGGCTACAGACCCAAGTTCCAACAGATTGGTTTGATCTTCTTTTTCCCTTCGATGGAGTAGATTCATCCTTCTTTAATAGCTTTTTTCTCATTTATCTTCTATCATTGTCCTTTCTTTTAGAAGAGGTGGTTCTTACCACTTGAAGAGCCTCCTGTGGACCTGTGGTTGACTGTCACTGCCGGTGGCCTCATTCTGTCGCTGTGTTGCGGATGCTTTTCGTTCGGCCTATCATCCCTGTCATAGCTATTTGGCATTGTTCCGCATTGTTCCTGTTGGTTTTGCTGCAGTGGGTTCTCCTCAAAGGTGATGTACTGCACCACCGTTATTGGGAATTTGAACTCATCTGTTGGGTCTGTAGATTCTCCTCCTGTGTTCTTATGTCATTTTTGCTTGCAGTTTTGTCCATGTGCTGTTCCCCATTCTTCAGTTTGTCTGTTCCTACTATTTCGGGGCTACCTACACTACTTATCAATTTACGTGTGCTTGCAGTTCTGTCCACGTGCTTTTTCCCTCATGGTTGATCTTTTGGTCACTTGGGCCTACCCTGCTTGGGCTCATTAGTTCTGGCCCACCTTCAGTAGTTGGCCCTTTACTATTGTGTCCACCCATAGCATGGACTGATGTTTTTTCATATCCAGAGTTGACAGTCCCCTCATAACCCCCTTATTCAGAGGGTGATTTTTCACCAACTACTACCCTTTTGACTATCTCAAATACCTTTATGGGATGACGTGAGCTACATTTCCCTTTTCAAGCTAACAATGCATCTCTCCTAAACATGTGCCCCCTTCTTACATCATACCCAACCCCACCCGCCCGTCCGCCTCTACCAGTGGCTAGACTGCCCCCTCTCTGAGTTATGTCCGGCCCCTCCCCTTCTCAGTGCTACCATGTGCTAATCTCTCAATCTTTCTCCTACCTCCTCAATCTCTGAAACCTACCCTCTTTCCTTTTACTTTGGGGGTGCTTCTCTCCCCATTCCTTGGTTGTGTTTCTCCTCTCCCTGTTGACTTGGATTCACCATAGTCAGCCACTTTTTTCACGCCCCAAAGATTCGGAAGTGTGATTAGGTGAGATATATGATAAAAAGGTGATGTTTAAGCAAGGACGGTAGACCTTAGTTCCCCAATTAATAAAAGTTATCATTTATAAGATAGTGTCTAAGATCCATGCGCAGCCAAACAGAACAGCCTGTGTCCAGAAATTAATAAGTCAACGTAGGGTAGGTCCAAACACAATTGATTCTTATCATTTTGAAAACTAGATTCATAATACTCGCTAAGAAAAATACTGGTCACATCCAAAAGTCTGATTGAGGTTAAATTAAAATAATTTATGTTGAAATAGAGTTGCTATAACTGAACGCAAAACTGAATAACAGTAGAAAATTAATCATTGAGTTTTCATTTTAAAGTCTGGGCTTGAGACCTGTGTGCATTTGAAATAGACCCACATAAAGATGTTCTACAAAAATATCAAGATTGTACATTGAATATAAAGTTAATGTAACTATAATAAAGTTGCATTCAAAGTCAGACTATGGTGCAACAGAGCTGAAAAAGTACGGCATTGCTGTGCAAAGACAAAAATCATCTAAAAAA
>JABCRI010001022.1:0-42909 GCA_015143295.1 Tetracentron sinense
CCGTAAATATTAAAATCAGAATCCCAAAAGAACAATATATAAGTACAATACAAAAAAAAAATCTTTATAAGGAAAAAACCATGGAAGCCATCTACTCAAAAATCCAAGAAATGAACTGCAGAATCATTAAATACAAACATTCACTACAAAACCCAGTTGATGTCCAGTGAAAAAAACTTCCAAACAGTACTTTCAGGTGTTCAATAAAGAAAGAAAACCCAACTCTGCATTCAGCTTAACATTCAACCAGTTATCAAACCCTAAGTCCTGAAATTTCCATATAGAAAGACAAAAAGTATACTTTAACCCTTAAACCCAAAAGGAACAACTAAACTTGAACATTCAACGCAAGAACGATCGACAGGAAAAGCTGAATGGATTTCTATTACAACAAAACAGTAGATATCGAAGATCATCTACGAAAACCCTAAAAAAAAAAATAGCAAAATTTAATAGGAAAAACACCGCGAAACAGGAGCAAAACCAAAGGTACATTAACCAAAATCAGAGATTATGGATAAAATTAGCAGAAATTACCAAGAACACGAAAAGAGATTAGAGTTTTCTTGGAGGAATCGACCTCCTTACCGCTCACTCTCTCTCTCGGGTGCCTGGAAGTTATGCAGCGAGAGTGGAGTGTACGAATAACGAAATATGCGGAGGTGTTGTTTGGGCTTTGGAGAGAGGAGGGAAACTTAAAAAAGGGGAAAGTTTTATGGTAACTTGCGCTAGTTGATCGTAGGAGCCCAAATCATCTCCGTGATAACCGGATTTGGCAAAACCGGTTATCACCCTAGAGTCACAAGGTGCATCCTTGACACCCTAACGGGGTAAGGTTCACCCACCCCTAGGGTCACCCACCCATTTTTGTTTTTTTTTTTAATTAAAAAACTGTTTTTAATAATAAAAAAAACTCTAAAAAACAGTTTTTTTAATTTTAAAAAACGAAAATTAATATTGTAAAAAAAACCAAAAATAGGTGGGTGAACCCTAGGGGTGGGTGAACCTTACCCACGGTTAAGGGGTGTCAAAGGAGACACGTGGTGACATCTAGGGGTGATAAACGGATTTCCCAAATCCGGTTATCACCGTAGAGATTGACTCGTGACGTATATGGTAGGGAATGGTTTTCATTGGCCCTCTTGCTCTCATCCCATAGGTCAATTCGTGACCCTTTTAACTCCCTAACTGTGGTTAAGATCATTAACCCTGAGGTTCAACCAATAACATTGATTTTTTTTCCAAAAATTAATTAATCACAGTGGTTAAAATTTCTTTACTAGGGTTAAAAAGTCAATTAAAGGGACTAGAGTGGGCTAGATGGTTTTTGGTATGGCGAGGCGTCAGACCAAAATCTGATAACTTTTAACCATGGTTACGCTTAGTAAAATGAAGGTTAATATTTTGTTTTGTGTTTCTTTATAAAAACTAAGGTTAAATTGCTTAACTTTAAGAGTGAATAAATCTAACCACAGTTGATGAGTGCTAGAAAATGGTAGCATGGACCAATGAGGACTGCACATTCCACCATGCGAGCGGTAAGTTAAACAATTTCCCTATTTTTTTACTCTAGTATATATATGAATCATTCATAGGTACTCTCAAATCATGACCCTTTAATTTAAATAATTAAGACTCGTAATTATGTGAATTAATGGGTCAAGATTTGTAATTAAGACCCTAATATTTGAATTAAATGGTTAGGATTCCGGAGTATATTTGAGAGTATCCCTAGATTGATTCATGTATTAATATTAGTCAAACGGCTTTGTATTAAAAATAATGTTATATTATATAATATTAAAATTTACTAATGGATAGTTGAGACTCCTACCAAATAGTTCTTTCTCACCAGGCCGGAACTCCAATGATTGGTTGGAGGCGCTCAGCCATGCCCAAAATTACAGTTCAGAAGAAGAGGAAGAGATTTGGGAGGGAGGGGACTGGCTTGGTTCAATGAAGGTCCTTTCTCCTTCAGCTTTGTTGATTTTTAATAAAGGATAAAATGGGTATTAAGTAATAAAAAGCATGGCTCAATTCTAAATAGCTTGGCTTGCTTTTTAAAAAAGGTTCCAACTCTGCACCCATCTTGGCCTTTAAAATATAGATAAGAAGGGTTGGGATTAGGGAGTAGATTTGGGAGTATAAGTGGGAGTACCATAGACGGACTAGCTAAATTAAGTAAAAGTTTGGAGAATATCAACATCATTTTGGTCCAATATAGGGAACATTAAGGACATTTTAGCTTAATGTAGCTTATAGAATATGAAACCTATCTTTCTCGCTTTTTTCTTTTTTCTTTCCTTTATTGTTCATGCTAGATTTTTGAACGCCATAGCCATGATTACCAAAACAAAAAAGAACATTGGAAAGTTGCTTAAAATTAGATCTTTAATCTAACAGCGTATGAAGTGGCTGAAGTGGATTGTGTTATCAAATACACTCTCATTCCTCTCATTCTAAATAATATATGAAATGGCTCATAGCATAAAAAACAAACAAATATTCATACAGACACCAAACCCCATTCTCACTGATTAACCAACAAGACAGTACGTTATTAAAAGAATAAGTGAAGACCCTAACACTCTCAATCGAAAGAGGAAATAACTCAAATAGCAATAGCATTAGAGCAAATGAACCACCTCGACATGCTAGCACAAGAAACAACAATTTGGCATTCTCTATGTCTACTTTTAAAGTGATTAATAGTAAGAATTTTATCCATGTAGCATTTCAGAAAAGAAAGATACCTTAGACGTAGGGCTGTCAACGGATCGGATTCGGACCGGATCTGCTAGATCCGAATCCGATCCGATTAAGAATCCGACTGATCGAATCCGATCCGAGATCCGTCGGATCATGAAGTAACCGATCCGAATCCGATCTGATTATATATCGTCCGATCCGAATCCGATCCGATCCGATCCGAGTAAGGTTATTTTTTTTAAAAAAATCTATTTTAATAATAAAAAATCTAATAATTCCTTAACGTAATATCTAATTATGTAATTTTTTAAAATTAATATTTTTATACATAAAAATCTAATAATATATTTAAATAATTAAAAATTATTATTATTATCGGATCGGATTTTAATCGGATCGGATCACCCTATATCCAGATCCGATCCGATTATAATCGGATTCCACCGATCCGATCCGAATCCGATCCGACGATCACATATAAGGTCCAAAGTCCGGCTAATCGGACGGATTCGGATCGGATCCGGATCATGATCCGGTCCATTGACAGCCCTACTTAGACGTGATATTAGGATTCCAAGGAAACTAATGACAAAAATAGGACCAAGAACTTGACTCAAAAGATAGTAGAAATGTTTCTCATTGTAAATAAATCATTGTTGACTATAGACCAGAGCCTCACATCTATATTCTTGTTAAAAGAGGGAGGCACTCAAACCCTCAAAAGCCCAAAGCATATCCTCTAGTTTCAGTCATTTAACCCACGCCTCAACCTATGACAAAGGGATACTCTGTCAATCTCTTAAAAAGTAGATGGTGTTGACATAAAATAGATGTTGTTGGTAGGAGATACTCTATTAGAATCCGAGTCATTTAACCTATACACATTCCTTTGACACTCTATCAAAGTAATTTGCCACAAGGTTGATCAATCTATTGTTGGCATGATGAGATTCACAAAATCATTTTTAAGACAAGATGAGACACACTAAAAGTCCTCCTTAAACCCCTCCTCTATACGGTTTTTTTACTTTGCATCTAATATTACTAAAAAGCTACGATGCTAGGCTCATAATTTCTTTCCACAATACCAACTCATGAGAACCATCATTTCTTTCGATTCCCAACAAGACTTATCTCCAGACTTAGCCATTATGATTTTTCTCTTAAGACTACCCATCTCCTCCCCAAATTTCTCTATATTGTGATATTTCTTGATTCATAAATACAATATATAAAGAGATTTGTGATCTTTATGGTAGATTATGTTGTGTGATTGCTTGAAAATTTGTATTTATTGTTATTCCATATTTTTTTTCTTTATTTAGCCATCATAGCAATCTCAACATAAATGCTTTAGTTGAAATGTGATATAGAATGAGTGTAGTCAATAAATTTAAATTTTTACTGTGCATACTCTATACAGAGATACGTTAACAATAACAACTTTTTCAACTGAAATTTCTTCTACCAAAACCCCCCCATCAACTATTCTTATCATTCAATCAAGGGAATTTTATAAATTCCCTCTCTGGTTTGTATCATTTAGGATCACTGACCAATGATCATGAAATTTACGTATATTTCCTCTAGTTTTAAGAAATTTTAGTAATCCACTCCTAGCTTTCAAAAGGTCACAATCGATGAAGAGGGACATTGCAGAAGGGTGCTAATGTTGTCACGATTTGTCAAAGATGTTTGGATCTAATTTAGGTTTAAATTATGTCAATGGCATTGATATATATGTGTGTGTGTGTGTATTGGGGTAATTGTAGTGGACAACGCTCACTAAAACCCCGAAATGTGGCATGTTATTTTTATTCTAATCGTTGGATGTTAAGTGAGTCCCTTGAGATACAAGTGGCTAAGGAATAGCCAAATTGAATATTTCTAGACTAATTCAATTGAATTTCAAAAAAAAAGAAAAAGATCTTTATAGCCTAGATAGGGTGTAGTGAATCCTGGAGAATTAATGTTGAGTATGATTCCATAGTACAATAGTATGATATTTTTATAATGCACACTAATGCTCTCACACACACTCTATACACCACACCCACAACACACACACACACACACCCAGACCACAAGGCAAGCTCCCATACAATCCTCTCAAAAGAGAGAGGGTGGTAGGGCTAAATAAGGACTCACTCACAGTAGAAACCACCGTTGTGGGACTAAAATGTTTTTTATAACATATACTAAGACACACACCCACTCTCTAATATTATTGATATTATGATTGTTAATATCCATAACCATTATTGTTACTAGGCTGTATTCTTTTCCTGCGTATTTGAAATGGGTTTTTTAAAGCCCCAACTTCTTAGAATACATATGCTATTATTTTACTCAAAATCCTGATACTTTAAAAATCCATAGGAGTTTAAAAGCTGTCCAAAATGGGTAGTTGAAGACCCAACCAAAAGGCATGAGCATTGGAATGTACATGCCCATGAATGGGACCCCCTCCGATAAAACAACAACTCCCTTATTTTATTTTATTTCAATCTTTTATTTTTTAATTTTTTGTAAAAAATTTAACTTTTTCATCTATCATAAAGTATTGGGTATAAAATAACATAAAAACATTAGATGATCAATGTTACGCCCCAAAATCCCACTTAAGAGAATGTGGAACTTGGGCATGTGACTTACTTGACTTAATCTATTTAATGAGCAATAAAAGCATGCTAAAACCTGAACTTTAAAATTTCATCAATTGGACATGATTTAATACCTCAATTAAAATATGTAATTAAACTGAACATAAATAATCTAAACCATCAATCATGATTCTTAACCACTAATTTAAATCAAAACATAAATCCATAATATGTCTATTACATCTTTGGAACTTCAACAGTTTCAAATAAAATAAAGTCGATCAAGATCTCATTCCTCTTTTGGGGACGATCACCTGCAGGATCTTCCTCTATGTAATTTTCTTCAACCCAAGGCTTCGAAACACAGACATTAAATCCAGAATCTGCCGACAATAAAATTATCAGCTGAATAACAAAGTCACTCCGTGTATAATAACCCATAATAAACAATGTCATAATATTAACATGCATACATATAACATTTTAGTTCAACTCACGTACATAAATCAATGTGCGGAAAACAAGTGGGTACATTATGTCTGTTACATTCATACTTTATTACTTTGTTAGATATAACAACATGCAATGTATATAACTTGAAATATCGTTTTAGCTATTATGGAAAAGGGTTACTATACTTTACTTTTTGAGTTTACCATCCTTCGCACATTATCAGATATGAGCGGCTTACTTAGCACATTATCCGGTGCAACGACTTACTTTGTGCCCTTAGGCCAATTTGATGGTATTTGGTCCATGCAAAACTCATCATACATTAATGCTTCCGTGTACCTTTTCTTTGTTACTTTACTTTCGTCTTACTTGTTCTCTTAGTGGCATCTTTTATCTTCATGTTTGTGCATGTATATATAAATAATGGCTTCTTAATCAAGTTCATAAATCATGCTTTAATAAACATCAATAATAGAATTTATCAAATCATTAATATATTTTTATGGCATTAATACATAAATAATCACATTAACATAAATCCCTAATTTCATCAAAATTCATAATCTCCTAGACATCCAATCCATCTAATTCCAACTCCAGAAATACATCCCTTCCTCCATATACATTCACATAACTTTAGAATAATTCTTATTCACTTTGTTCAAATATAAAATACAATATCCACAAGGTTATTCACATCTTACTTATGTTATTCACATCTTACTCTAATCATTCACAAGATATTGCATAAGGAGTGATAAAATTCTTAGATCTTCTTTTATTCATGTTCTTCACATAGATCTCATTCTTAAATTCCTTACTTTAGGTTAATAATCATGGAATTGAGAACTAGGAGAAATTATTTACCTCTCTTGATTACTTTCCTACGATCCTACACTTGCAAATAGGGCTTGATCTAGATCTTCAAGTCCATTTCCTTCTTCTTTGAATGAATCCTTGAAATTTCTAGGTTAAACTCTTTGAATCTCTTAGAAAACTCTATTATTTCTCTCTTTTAGGTTTAGGAGGCTCTTGGAACCCTAATCTCATGAAATAATGAGTATATATAGGGTTTAGAACCCTAAAATATTAAAAAGTCAGAAATCAACGTTTTCACACAAAATCATTGTTCTCGCCGATCGATCGGCGCCATATTGGGCGATTGATCGGCACCCCCCCCCCCCCTTTTGAACTCTCTTGCTAATTTTTGTTAACTCCAATTTCATGCAATTAGATCATATTAACGAGCCAAAATAAGTAAAACATTTGGGTTTCTACATCATTCCCCTTTAAAAGAATTTCGTCATCGAAATTACATAAACGAACAAGTGGGGATACTTTTCTCGAACTTCATTCTCTCTTTCCCAAGCGACTTTTCAACGGAGTGAAGTTGCCAAAACATAGGAAAACAAAGCGGATGGTCTTCGTATGTAGGACTTGTTCCTTTTGATCCAGAATTTGAGCCAGTTGCTCCACTAATGTCAAATCTTTTCGAATTTCTAGAGGTTCAAGATCAATGATATGAGATGAGTCCGAAATGTACTTTCTTAGCATGGAGACATGGAAGACATTATGGATCGTTGCCATATAAGGAAGTAAAGTAACCCGGTACGCAACTTTCCCAACTCTTCTAATGACCTCAAAGGGGTCCACATATCTCAGACTTAGCTTACCCCGTTTGCCAAATCTCATAATCCTTTGGTAGGAGATATCTTGATGAATACATGATCTCCAACTTGAAATTTTATATCTCTTCTTCGGGTGTCTACATAGCTCTTCTGCCTACTCTAAGTAGTCTTCAACCTTTCTTTGATCATATTAACATTGTCTATAGTCTGCTCAACTAGTTCGGGACCCAGAAATTTCATTTCCCATACTTCATCCCAACAAAGAGGAGACCGACAACTTCTACTATACAAAGTTTCAAAAAGTATCATTTGGATGTTTATCTGATAACTGTTGTTGTAGGCGAACTCGACCAAGGGCAAGTGTTCATCCCACCTGTCTCGAAAATCAAGCATACAAGACCAGAGTATATCCTCAATGATCTGATTTACTCTCTCTGTCTACCCATCTACTTGAGGATGAAATGTCATGCTGAAATCCAGGCGAGATCTCATGGCTTGCTGAAAACTCTTACAGAATCTCAAGGTGAATCTTGTATCTCTATCGAAAACAATACTGACCGACACTCTGTCCAAATGGACTACCTCCTTTATATACAGATTTGCCAGCTGGTTGAAATTATAGGTGGTCTGATAGGGAAGAAAGTGAGCCGAATTGGTCAAATGGTCCACCACTACCCAAATAGCATTAAAGTTCCTGAATGTCCTTGACAAATCCACAATAAAATCCATTGATATGTTTTCTCACTTCCATTGAGGAATAGGAAGAGGCTGTAGAAGTCTGGTTGGTCTTTTGTATTCATCCTTGACTTGTTGGCAAACCAAGCACTTAGATACGTATGAAGCCCCATCTCTTTTCATGTTCCTCCATCAGAAATGTTTCTTTAGATTTTGGTACATCTTGGTGCCTCTAGGATGAACTGTATATTTAGACATGTGCTTCATCCAAAATTTTTGCGCATTAAGGCTTCATCAGCTGGAACACATAGTCTACCCTTGAAAATGATAGCTCCATTCTCGCTCATCGAGAAATCCTCATGTCCAATTTCCAAGGATTTAAATAGTTCTTCATTTGACCAGTGTAGGTAAGGCGGTTGCCTAGGCGTTTTTGGAGGGGTGGCACCCGATTAGCTACTTAGGCAGTCGAAAAAATCTAGCTATGAGCCTAGGCAACACCTACACGCCTGGGCGTTAGGCACTTGGGCGGTTGCCTAGGCGCTTGTTTCTAAAACACTATTTTTAAAGGTAAAACATGATTAATTTAGTTAATGGTGTTTAATATTTTAGTTTATTCACCTACTAATCACTCTATACACACACACACACACACACACACACACACACGTATATATATATATTCTTTTATTTTTTTAGGGTTTACGGTTTGGGAGAGAAGAGGAGACAGAGGAGAAAGAGGAGAAGAAGAAGAAGATCGGGAGGCTTCTTCTCCGATCAAGGTATGCCTCTCTCTCTCTCTCACCAGCACAGTGCAGTACCACACTATTTTTTTCCTTTCCTAATTCCTAACTCTCTCTCTACTGTGTTTTTCTTTCTTCCCAAAACTCTCTCTCTCTAGCACAGTGTGGTACCGCACTGTGTTTTTTTTTCCTTTCCTAATTCCTAACTCTCTCTCTACTGTGTTTTTCTTTCTTTCCAAAACTCTCTCTCTCTCTCCCTAGCACAGTGTGGTAGAGAACGCATTGTGCGTTTTTTTTCGTAATTCCTAACTCTCGCTCTCTCTCATTCTCTCTCTCTCTCTCAACTCTCATCTGTGTCTCTATCTCTCTATATATAGGTACCTCTTGTGAGAAGATCGGCATGCTTCTGTTTGCTTAATTTGAATTGCAGAGGCTTTTGCGTCCTCTTGTGAGAAATTAGATGAACTATGCAATCATGGACTGGTTGCACAAGCTACCTCCCTTATCTCTATTGGTAACTCTAGAAGTGGTCAGGCATCCCTCAGCACACCTACATATATGGTAGATGCAAATTTATGCTTTCAGATTAAATGCTTATTCATATTGAGGCCCCAGTTGTGACTTATAACCGATGCAGGGCTTAGTCAGGCTTCTTTCAACATGTGCAAGTGGGTCTCCTTTTGGAACCAAAACTCTACTTCTCCTTGGGATCAGTGGCATTGTTAAAGATATTCTTTCCGGTTCTTGCTTAGTTGCTAGCATTTCTGTTTCAACTGCCTTAACTAAACCCCCAGAACAGGTATTTGTTGTTTCTTTTGCTTGCTACTTTGAATAGTTGGCTTCAACGCTGCATGAGTCTTTAGAAATATTGAACATAGTGAACAACTGAACATTCAATTGTTACTTTAAGGGGAATGCTATTGATGCTGGCTTTTTAAAATGGGAATGCTATTGATGCTGACTTTTTTGTTTTTTGTAATGATCTGTGCTGGTAATTATAATCATTCATGGTCTCCCTTTTTTTCGCGGGGGAGAGGGAGAGTATTGAAGAGAGATCAATAGTCAATATCTCTCTCAGTCTTCCCCCACTCGGATTAATGATTCATGTTTCCATATGTAACTTTTGGTTTAATTCTTTTAAATGGGAACCTGAATCATTAATCTGAGAGGGGAAAAATCAGTCGCAGATAATTTACATGATGTCAACTGCTCTCTTTATTCTTTAATGACATGAATATGAATTATTAATATGAATTTTGTGAATATTGCGCACAATTATGTATATGGTTATGTTTGAATGCATATTACACAATTATGTTTGAATGCATTAAAAAAATAAATAATAATGCTTAACTGGTTGTGCAATGATCTTTAAATGTTTAATGTTTATCTAATATAAATTTGTTAATTTCTTATTTTCTTTATGTTTCAAAGATGGAATTAGGATCAGGATCTAGATCTATTTGATCCAAAGACTTAGGATGAAAATATGGTTATTTAAAAGATCCAAAAGACAAGAATGCAGTCACCTGCAATTTTTGTCAGAATACTTACAAAGCTAGCATCCACCAGTTGAAGATACATTTAGCTCAATTTGGTAGAAATGTAGCCAGATGCTCGAAGGCTCTAGAAGCTGTTAGGGATGAAATTCGAGCTTTTCTATCCATTCTTTAATGAGCAAGACTAAGGACTCGCATATGGCTTCAAATATTGTAGAGCAAGAAGACGTTTGTTTAAAAGAAGATATTGAAAAGCCAGAAGTAGTAAATTTAAGTGGAGGGATAAAACCTCCTAAGAGGAAGGGGCCAATGGATAGATTTGTAGCTTCAAAACCAGAGGACGCTAATAAGAAAAAGAAAGGAAAGCAAGCAACAATTGAAGGTGTGTTGAAAAAAACTGAATGGGAGAATGTCTGCCAATATGTTGCACAATGGTTTTATCAGGTAGGAATACCATTCAATACTGTAAGATTGAATAACTTGAAAACAATGATTGAAGCACTTGGACAATTTGGACCAGGGATGAAGGCACCAAGTTACCATGAGTTAAGGGTGCTATTCCTTAAGAAGGAAGTGGCACGCACTAATGAGATGTTGGAGCCTGTTAAAAAATCATGGGATAAATATGGATGCACAATAATGTCTGATGGTTGGACAGACAGGAAGAATATAACATTGAAAATTTTTTAGTGAATAGTCCTTCTGACACAATGTTTTTGGAATCTATAGATGTCTCATCATCATGAAGACATGGTAGAAACTTTTTGAGTTGTTGCATTCCTATGTAGAGAAGGTTGGTGAGCATAAAGTAATCCAAGTTATTACTGATAATGCTTCCATATACGTACTTGCTGAAAAAATGTTGATGAAGAAAAGACGTCATTTATTTTGGACACTTTGTGCGGCGCATTGTATTGACCTCATGCTTGAGGATATTGGGGAGATTCCTAGAGCGAAGGGGGTGTTAGAGAAAGCAATTGGTTTGAGTTGATTTATATACAACTATGGATTCGTATTGAATTTGATGAGGACACATACTAGTAATAGTGACCTTCTTCGACCGGCCGTCACAAGATTTGCAACATCTTTTCTTACCTTACAAAGCATCCACAAAAAGAAAGATGCTTTAAGAAAGGTATTCACTTGTGATGAGTGGAATTGGCCGCGTGATGTAAAAGGAAAAAAAGTCATGGAGACTGTTTTGTCTACTACTTTTTGGAATAACATCGTATATGCAATGAAGATCACAACTCCACTAGTGCATGTCTTGAGATTGGTTGATGGGGAGAAGAAACCCCCTATGAGATACATTTATGAAGTTATTGATACAACTAATCAAGGAAGCCATTAAAGAAGCAATGGGTGGCCAACAATATGAGCAGCAGTAAGTTTTAATTTGTCTCTTTGATAGTACATGAACATAATTTTTTAAGTATTTTATAATTTTATTAATTAATATAATTGATAATCATTAATATAGGTACAAGCTAATCTGGAATATCATTGACAGAAGGTGGAATGTAAAACTTCATTAACCTCTCCATGCAGCTGGATATATCCTTAATCTAGAGTTTTATTACAACAATCAAGATATTGAACCTTGAACATATTATAAAAGGATTGTATGAGAGAGGTTAATTCCAGATTTGGATTTACAAGATAAGATAATAACTGAGTTGGCAATGTATAGAAATGTTGAAGGCCTTTTTGGATGGCCGTTGTCGATCCGATAGAGGACTACAATAACACCAGGTATTACTTATTAGTCAATTGCTTCTATTTATTAAATTTTTACTTTTTAATTAATTTGATGTTTTAGTATTGTTTTCTTACTTCTCATGATCTTATCTAATGTAGACAAATGGTGGGGATCTTTGTGGAGTTCAACCCCTAATTTATAAAAATTAGCCCTACGAATTCTTGGCTTGACTTGTTTTGCAAGTGGTTGTCAGCGTAATTGGAGTATATTTGAGCATGTGAGTATATTTATATACATGTCTTTCCTTTTTATTATATTTATAAGTTACTTATTTTGTAAATTTTATATTAATGGCATAAAAATTTTAATTTTACAGATACACACAAAAAAAGAGGAACAAATTAGAGCAAAAAAAGTTGAATGATCTAGTCTATGTTCATTATAATGAAAAATTGGTGGAGCGATTCAATACAAGAGATTCGTTAGACCCTATCACATTGCGGGATATTGATGAGTGCAATGAATGGCTCATTGGAAGTATGCAAGAACTAGTGCATGGAGATCATAATTAACATGGGACCAAGTTGCAGAGGCTCTTGGAGCAAATGAATAATGCACTCGACATACTAGGTCCAACTCTCACTTGCAAAGGTGAAGGCCAAGTGGAAGTTTGCGAAGAATGGTTGAAGAAGAATCACTACTTGCGTCAGATGAGATAGATGACGAATAACTATACATTGATGCGGATAATGATGATTCAGATGGGGGTGACGATGACATAAAGAACGAAGCTTTATTAAATTCTCTCATTGATGATGATGATGATGTGATATGAATGATTGTAATAGACTTTTTATTTTATGTTTTTGTGGAATGTGGAATGTGGGTGTGGAGATACATTGGTAATTTAATTTTGATGTAGGTGATGCTGCTTCTAAACTTTATTTTATAATTTTTGTGGAATGTGGGTGTGGAGTTTTGATCTTTTGGATGTTATATATAGTAATAGTAATATATATATATATATATATATATATATATATATATATATATATATATATATATATATATCGCCTAGGCAACGCCTTGCCTAGTCGGGGCTAATCGCCTAGACGCCTTGACTACACTGCATTTGACCCCTATAACTCTATGATTTTGTCCAGAATAATTGACCTAATTGCAATGTTAGCCAATAATGTTCCAGAGGTGCTAACACTAATGTAGCACCCCGGAACTTTTCATGGCTAATGAATAGTGTTTCATGGCCAAATGGCCTTCCACGTGTTTGGATTTGGTATTTTACGAGAAAATGGATGTTAACGACCCATGTGCAGCGTGAAAAAGGGGATTTGGGACCCTAAGGATAGTGAAAATGAGGTTGGAAACACTCCTAGTGGTCTGCAAGGAAAAAATACAGAAAATCTGGGAAGTGCGATCGATCGCAGGTTAGGTGTGATTGATCGCATGCAGGTGGAATTGGTTAAGAAGGCTCGGGTCCATATGCGATAGATGAGTCTTCACATGCGATAGATCACAGGGATCTGCGATTGATCGCAAAAGTGCGTGATCGATCGCATACAGAGAAAAATCAGATAAAAGCTTTCGGGTTCATGTGCGACAGATCGCCATAGGGTGCAATCGATCGCACTGGGATCCGCGATCGATCGTAGTTAGTGTGTGATCGATCGCACGCGGTAGCTGAATCCGAATTTAAGGGTTTTAAACCTTGGCTTATAAGGGGTTTTTATTTGGGGGTTTACTTAGACCTAAGGGAGAGAAAGAGGAGAAGGGGAGATTGAGGAAAATCCAAGAAGGGGATTGGATTGAAGATCAAGGGAGCTCAAGTTAAGTTTGATCATCCCTATCAAACAAGGGTTCCTTCATTCTTCAAGGTGGTGTTCTTCCTCAAGGTGGGGACTCCAAATCAAGGGTTTTCTTCAAGTTGGGGCTTAATCTTCAAAGGTTAGTACACCCTACTAACTAACTTAGTATTAACCTAGATTTCTCTCGAAATGGATTATGATTTAATAATGTGTACCCCTATTCTCCTTTAAAACCAATGATTCCTAAAAATTATGCAAGATAACCTAAAGATGGAAGGGTGGATGGAATGTATGGGTGAAGTTGGGTGTTGAGGCGATTGGATGCCAAGTGTTGTGATGTGTGGTGTGATGAAAAATGGTGGAAGGGCATTGTACTCATAATGAACACACCTCATGTATTTGATGAAATGCATGGATGAAAAATATGAAATAAATGACTATAAGAATGTGAACCCCACATGTTTGACAAAGTGCATGAATGACTTTGAACACCAAGACTAAGGAAATATGAATAAATTAAAGAGATATTGCATGCAAGGTGTTTGTTGTAACGCATGTGTGAAATGTGGAACCCAAGCTATGACATGCAAACTAGGGATCTTTCCCCAAAACTCAGTAATTATGATAATATGCTTAGGTGTTCCCTTAAACTCTCATGTGACCATAATTGTTGAAATGCCATATGATGTCCTCAATCTTTTCATGTCATTATTATGCCCACGAATTACCACACACAAGTACGCATGCATGCATGAATCGGGTTTTTCTAAAAGTATATTTATATGAGGAAACAACAAGAACAAGAAATGTGATTTATGAAACGAATGACAAAGCCGGACATCGGGCCAATCAAGGGTAGGGCATATCGTAAGATATGCCATACCTGGCTCACAAGTAAATAAGCATAATAAAGACGGACATCGGACCGGTCAAGGGTAGGGCATATCGCAAGATATGCCATATCTGGCTCACAAGTAAACAAGCATGATCAAGCCGGACATCGGGTCGGTCAAGGGTAGGGCATATCGCAAGATATGTCATACTTGGCTCACAAGAAAACAAGTTGATAAAGCCGGACAGAGGGCCGGTCAAGGATGTTGGTGTACCCCTTTTTATTTCGTTGAAGGATACTCACGTATCCAGCTTATAAGTCATTTTTATGCATGTTTCGCTAAAGGATACTTATGTATCCGGCTCACAAGTTGTTACAAGGGGCACTGACATCTGGCTCACAAGTAAAGCATGGCAAGACAAGTCAAGACATTACAAGACAAGTATGACAAGTGATTTCAGACAAGACAAGACACCCGTGATTCCTACGAGACAAGAACAAGACAAGAACAAGTTTGTAAACGAAAAACAAGTTTTAAAACCACGAAAAACTATTTTTCAATAAACAAGCCATGAATTTCAAGTATGAGTTTTATCAAAGTTTTTATATTATTCCATGCATGTCATGATCATAACATTGCTTTAATTCTTGTTGTTGTATTACTTTAAATATTGCGATTATGAATTGTAATTGGTTACTGCTATTGTAGCTCGTTATTACTATTGGTAGTTAGTAGCTTGTACTCGCTGAGTATTCCATACTTAGCTGTACTTTCATGTCGGCAGGTCCGGTGGGTACTTTCGACCTCGAGCCTTAGGTTGAAGAGGAATATATGGAGGAGAGAGAGCTGCCTATCCCGATGCAGACACAGGCGGATGGAGATTTAGATGTGTGGCCGTATCTAGATTACTGTTGAGCTGAGTGACTACGAGAGTTTCTTCTTGTATTTTGATAGGTGGACATGTCCACCTTTACTGATGATATTTTGTATATGAACTTGGGATACCGACTGTTTATAAAAAAAGTTGTTCACGCTTCCGCTCTATTTAAGCTTCTGCACTCTGTAGCATGTTTATATTGCAATATGTTATTATCTCGTTCATTGCAAGATGGTTTGTCAGGCATGTATAGTCTCGCCTAAAGTATCCCTTAACTCCTAGGGGGTATTTTGGGGCACGACAACTAAAGCCTATTTCTTTGTTACACATGTCTTTTAACAACTTCCACCCTTGGACCATCAATTGTGCCAATAGACCGAATGCCTTCTGCTAAGTAAACTGCAACTACATTAGCTTTCCCTGAATGATACTAAATTGAGCAGTCATAATCTTTCAGAAATCCACCCAACAATGTTGTCTCAAGTTAAGCTCCTTTTGTGAGAATAGATATTTGAGATTCTTGTGATCCGTGAACACCTCGCATTATTCCCCATACAGATAGTGCTTCCAGATCTTAAAGGAAAAAATTACTACTGCCAGTTCTAAGTCGTGAGTAGGATAGTTCTTCTCATGATTTTTCAATCACCGAGACGCATAGGCGATGACTTTCATGTGCTGCATCTGAACACATCCTAAACCCACATGAGAAGTATTGCTATATACTACAAATCCTCCACTACCTGATGGAACTGTAAGGATGGACATTGTGGTGAGGCGTGATATTCGCTTAAAAGTACTTATTTTCACTATTATCTTTTGAGGCGTTGTCAAACTCTACTACGTAAACTTTCAAATTTATAAACTTTTCTATGTAAGGGTTCCCTTCATTGCATAACTCACATATTTCTGGTAAAAATGGTACATTTGCATGAATTTAACATGTTTCTGAAAGTCTGGATTCAAAGTTGTTTTTATGAACTCTCATTACTCGCTTTAGTGTTTCAGGACCCTAGATTAAAAGAATTTCAGGAACCAGAAAGCCAAAAGCAACCATCGAAGCCCCATTATTGAAAGGTAAAGACCCAACAGGCTACATCATCTAGAGACGGGCCAAGCATGGGCTAAACTAGTGACTGAAGAAGATCATAGAACCAAAGAATACATTTCCAATAGAAATGAACTCAATTGATAAATATTCCATACAAGATAAAAAAAGAAGCAAACTTAATTGGCAAAGGCTGGGGGAGATCATGTTAGAGACCAGGGTTCAAGACCCTTTCATTCTTTTTGTTTGCTTTTATTTTGTAATTTTAAAACCCTATAACCAATTTTCTCTCTAATTAATTTTAGCCACTCATCTCTTTCTAAAAACCCTAACCCACTTTTCTAATCCTAATCTTTACAAAACCCTAGTCACTCTCTATAAATACTCTCCCCTCTTTCTCCCTTAAAAATGGTTCCCTCCCCCCTAACTTCTCTTCTCACATTTCTCTCATGTTCTCACCCCGATGCTTAGGGAAAGAACACATCTTTCTCTCATTTCTCAACCTCTTCTTTTTTCAAAAACCTATCTCGGAACACTTGTAACTTCGCTTAGTGCGATTTTCCGGTTTCTGAATTTTTTCTTCTACGAATGTATTGCGAGTTCAATTAATTTTTGTAAGTGACTTTTATTTAATGCAATGAATGAATATTTTTCTTATTTAATGTTTTCATATCTCTTTATTTAATTCAGTAGTTTAATTTCATGTCTTAATTAGTAAATCTTAATTACCTCTCCCAAAGTTGTTTTAAAAATTCCAAATAATCACCACTCTCATCCTTCCATTGTTTTGCAATTTATTCTTCTTTTTGGTTTATTTCTTTATACAAACTCTAAAGTTCACGAGTGAGGATTCGACATCCGACACGATCCCTAAACCATTCTCATATGTTTGTAGGATTCAGATTAATTAAAGTATTGATAGTAAGGTGATTCTAACGACGGAAAATACCTAATATCAAGGCGCTTCTTCAACTCTAGGAAACTTTCTTCACATTTCTCATTACATGCAAACTTGACATTCTTTCTGGTAGTGAGCAGTGCTGCCAAACTCAAAAATCCCTCTACAAACCTTCTGTAATATCCAAGAAGGCCTAGGAAACTTCTTATATCTGTCACACTTTTTGTCCTCTTCCAATCTATCACCGCTTCAATCTTTGCAGAGTCCACTGAAATTTCATCCCCAGGAACTACATGGCTTAGGAATGCTACATACTCTAGCCAAAATTCACACTTATTATGCTATGCATACAATTTATGTTCCCTTAGTGTCTCCAGTGTGATCCGGATGTGGTTTTCATGTTCTTCCCGAGTCTTGGAGTAGATCAAGATTTCTTCAACGAATACTATAACATAGCAGTCTAAAGCTGGTCTGAACACCTTGTTCATCAAAGCCATAAATGTTGTCGGTGCATTTCTCAGACCGAATGGCATAACCAGGAATTCATAGTGTCCATATTGAGTCCTAAATGCTGACTTACGGATATCTTCTGCTCTAATCTTTAATCATGATCTTTCGATTGATTTCCGTCAATGACGCATTTAGATTTATTCGACCAAATAACCACAATCCTTCTCGGATCGATCTCCTTCGCAAAGGCTCTGGATTACACCGGCCAATTGTTCTTTGCAAGAACAGGTTGATGGTTTTTCAAATAACAAACCCTAGATACCTTCCAAAAAAAAACAACCCCTAGATGGATTACATATAATTGGAATATACAAGCAAGAAAGATAGAATCAATGTCTTGCAAACTCTAGGATGGAAGAAGAGAGGGGAATGAGTTAGGGAAACCCTAATTATCTCAACAAAGCTCTCTCAAAACTCTTTAAACTTCTTAAGTTCAAATGAGGATCAAACCCAACTATTTATAAGCAAAATCAGACTTGTAATCCAAGTAAAAGACTGAAATTCGAGCACACCGGTTGACCGGCCACAAAAAATATCTAGAAAAAATCACCATACAAATTTTTGTATAGCTGATCAACCGCTGGACATAGGCGATCGACCGGTAGGCCAGCGGTCGACCCCTTTATATGGGTGGTCAACCGGTCTCACCAGTTTTGTTAGGTTTAAACAATCTAGCTAATCGCTTAGGGTCTTTAGGGTGATTCTAAGTTAATTTACCCTTTAAGGGAATCCAGATAAAAATTATGCGGAAAACTGGATCCTGAAGATCTTTACACCATAGAATACATTAAAAATATCTACTTTAAAGAAGAAGATTACCTCGGTGAATGATGTTCACTGGTGACACACAAAAACAATAGAACTTTAGAACTCTTTGTAGAGATTTCTCGAAGAAATATTCCAAGCTCGATCCTCACTCTTCGCTATCTCCGCGAAGCTTTCAAATCTTTTCTTGGTATTATGAAGAACAAAATTTTCCTCGGATCAATCATAAGAAGGAGATCCTTGGATGAAGAAGAGAATGAAGGAGTTTATGGAGTTCTAACAACTTAGAACCCCAAAATAAAGTCCATGATACGAAAATCCTTGGGTGAACTCCCTTAGCCCACAAAAATTTTAGTGTTGAATAATAATGATCATTAACCCCCACACGGTTTGCTCTTGGGATACATATAGATATGGATCTTATCCATATCTTGATCATTATCTAATAATGATCATTATCCATTAGAGGTTTGTTTTTACAAAACTTCTAATTTAGGTTTCCTTTTCCAAAAAGGATTCCTTAATAATAGGGATATAACTAACTCCCTAAAAAATAGGGATTCTAGACAATCTAGATTCTCCACAAGAGGGGGGCGTGAGCAACATGGTAGGGATTAAGGATTATCCTTTTATCTCTTTTTGTTTCTTCATAACCAAGCAATTATCTAATCTCATTAGATAAGAGATAATTAATTAATAATTATCTATTAACCAAAATCCCTAAATAATAGGGAAGATAAAGTAGGCTCCACTTTAGGGTATTGACCCCTTGGGCTTGGGCCCACCTATAAGGTCCATCTTATATGGGTTTTTATGATTATGGGTCAAACCCATATTCCCTTGTATTTGGTTGGTCAAATAATTATTATTATATCCCTTTAAATTATATTAACATTTAATCTATTATTATAAATTAACATTTAATCTATTTGTATGAGCTTGTATTTCATTATGATCACCTCCACAGATTGCTCTGGGACATTCTAACTCTGGCTTACCCGGTGTTATCTCATTGACCTTTTAATAGGAAGGATACCAGAATTGCAAGTGACATGAGATATCCATGTTGCAATTGAATCCCAGTGAAAGAATATAAACCAATTAAGGATCCCGCCACATGAACTATTGTATTCGAATTGATCCTTCCAATAACATTATCCCTAATAGGCCTTTGAGTTTAATATACTATATAACTCATAGCCTATTCTACATCATCCGGGTTTCCAAGACATTTGATTAAGTCATGAGAAACTATTTGTCATGATAAAACATTTTGAGAAAAACTTTTATTTAGTATAATATATTTTATTAAAAAATATATTTCAAACTTATTTGATTTCAAAATCACTTGCGTAAGCTTTAAGCTTAATGGACTGTCTTATCCCAGAACTTGAATAATCTTTAATTTAATGAGCATTGATTTCTTGTTTGAAATTCATCATGATTCAAACAACTTTCTGATTATCCAACTGTCACCTTATCGTAGTCCCTCATGTAGAAAGTACTTAGGTGCAATCAAAATAGTTAGATCATTGCTCAGTTATTAATGAACTCTTCAGATAAGATCATCAAAACTGTTCAATGTAAATGAGAGACCAACTATCTGATAATATGTTTATGCAAGAGGTCTCTCATTGTATGCAGTCAATCAATATACATTGAATCACCAATATGCCGATGTGTAGTCTTCACTATAATAGTTTGAGATAAAACTACATCTCAACCATTGAGAACATCTAAGCATTGTGGCAGCCATATAAATGAAGTGCCTAGCTTCACTCTTAGTTGTAACTCTATAAGGTATAAGGAACTGGAAAGCTACATCTACCTGTGTCAATCCATAACCAATCACATAGCTTACCTACAATATATCCTAGAGACTTTGTTCGATATCTCATATCATATATATCATCTAATGATCTTGTTCAATTACCCATAATGAGTTCACAATAGATAAAGAAGATGTCTTTATTAATCTAATCAATAAAAATCTTACAATCTAAATGACTTTTCAGAGCATAATGTCCAACAACCCTATGGTAATAAAGTATCTAGGTCACTTACCATCCTATGAGTGAAACGAAGGCGATGATCGAAATGTCTTTAGTTAATCTTCTTTGGTCTTCATCTTCACTTGTCTTAGATGCTTGTAGGTAAGGACTCAAGACACACTTTTTTGACAACGGAATAAGCCAATACAAAAAATAAACTTACTGTTATAAAGTCTGGTCCAAAACTAGACTCTTTTCAAGCTCTTTTAATTTTTCTTGGTTCCAAGTTTCTTTCTATTTCGCTTAGTTTTAGATTTTTGCTTTAACTAGTAGATGCACAGTTATCTTGTTTAAGGAAATGTACTAATTAAGCTTAGATTTCATTGGAAATATATTTTCTAACAATTCAGCATCTCTAGCATCTATAATAGTTTTAGTATATATAGCACCTTATCTTTTGATTTTAAGACTAGAAATCTTTAGGCTACACTATTTTCTGCATATCCAATAAATACACAGTCTGAAGTCTTGAGACCTATTTTTCTTTTCTTAATTTCTAGTATTTCTACTTTAGCCAAACACCCCACACTTTGAGGTATTTAAGATTTGATTTATAACTTTTCCATAACTCATATGGTGTCATACCGGTTTTCCTATGAGGTATTTTATTCTGTATATAAAATGAAGAAATAATTGCTTTCCCCCGCATGTTAAAGAGTAGGCCTGAACAACTTATCATAACATTTACCATATTTATCAAAGTTATATTTTTTCTTTCTGTTATACCATTTTTTTGAAGTGAATATGATGCTATAGTTTCATGAATATTTCCATGAGTTTCATATAATTTTATAAAAAGATGATGAATGTGCAAAAGTACACCCCAAACTAGTTATTATGTAACCCTTTTATCATCCTTTCTAGTCTGAATATAGGATTTAAAGTCTTCTGAACTTGTTTCCGCATCTATAGATTATGAATTCTAATTATTTTTATATTATTTTATACAGGAAATTTGAATGTCCATTGATCGATCGGCGATCCCGGGCGATCAATCGGAGGCGGTGGTGATTTTTCTGGATTTTTTGTTCGAAGCTGCTATCGACCGGTTAAGAGCGCTAATCAATCGGTGGTCCCGGGAGTTTGCTATTTTGGTCACGAGAAGTCTATTTTGAGCGGGATTTTGTCATTAGAAGTTTCCCTTTTGTTTATTGTCCATTTTCTTCTTTACTTTAGTCTATATAAACCTAGAGAGGAGCTATTAGATTATCTTTGATCCTAACCCTTATCACAGTCTCCTCTCTTCTCTAATTATTGTTTTAGTCTTTTATTGTATGGATTGCTAAATCCCTTTAGCCTTGACCAGAATGTAATTCTCTTAATGAGGCGATGTGAGTTTGATTTAATCCATTGAATGTTTTAATGTTTATGATTTTTATTTCTCTTGTTCCTCTAGTTTGAATCTCTCTTTTAATGAATCTCTTGGGTTGAAATATTTTCATGAATTCAGTCATGTTTTTCTCATAGTTAGGTAATAATTCTTGATTTTCAAACAAAGAACTCTAATCTCAACGGATGTTATCATTTGTTGCGATATTGCCTCCAGATATATCATCGACCTCAGATCTTTCCAGTAAAGTTATTACTTGGGTTAAAACTTGGTTTGGATAGTTGAGTAGAAATCGATTTTAGGTTTTTATAATAAATTGAATTTCTAAATGTTCCGATTGAGAGTTTGGGATATGAAAACCTCAATTGAGTTATATTTTGGATTAATCAAATTTATATTACACCGTTAAGAGAAGGAAACCCGATGCCTTAGCGCTTTCTCTCATTGACATTTCTTCCAAATTAATTACAACCTTCTCTACCAAAATTCTATAATCTCCTTTTCTACAAGTGTTCCCTAACTTCATTTCTCCCTGTGGACTGACAACCTTTTACTGTACTGCAAAAGTTCCACATATCTTTGAGCGACTTCAAGAGGTGAGACTCATATTCTACTCCTCAGTTTGTTCTAATTCTTTTAATTTTTTCAGTTTAATTTTGCACTTTAGTTTTGTATTTAACAAACATTTCTAGAGCTTCATAGTTCTTAATAAGTAAAATTTTGAGAACTTCGAAAAAATCATCTACAAAGTTATGTATAATTTTTTTACCTCCTCTAGACATAGAATTAAGATCTCCCAAATCACTATATATTAAACCTAATAATTTTGTTTGTCTTTCCACAGATTAAAAAGGTTTCTTAGCAAATTTTGATTCAATAAAATTTCACATTTGTTAAAATTTGATTTTGATAATTCATTAATTAATCTTAATTGTTTCATTTTTTTAATGTAAGACACATTCATATGACCTCAAGAGATTCCACAGTATAAACAGAAGAGGTACTAGCTTTATTGATTGATTCATCCATTATATTCAAAATAAAAATATCATTGCTATAATACCCTTTCCCCACAAAAATCTCATTACGAATTAATATTAACTTGTCTGACTCAAAACTAGCTTGATGCCTACTTTGTTGAGAGGACCCAGAAACTAAATTCCTTCCGAATTCAGGTTCATAAAAGACATCTTGCAAAGCAAGAGTTTTTCTTGAATAAAGCTTAAGAAACACATTTCCTTTGCCAACAATTAGTGAGGAAAGCGAATTCCCCATAAACACTTGTTCTTCATTTCCTATAGACTCGTAGGTAGCCAAAGCTGGTCTGTAACTGCAGATTGGCTTGGTGACCTCGGTGTCCATTAGCCAGTCCTTTGCTTTATTGACAAAATAAACTTTAGACACAATGACTGCAATCACTTCTGATCCAGTCAGGTTTGTTTGAGGTCTCGAGTAATTTCTGTCTTTCTTCCTGAACTTACAGTTAGTTGCATGGTGCCTTGGTTTCCCATATACAAAGCATTCTCCATTTTTTCCTTTTAAAGATATTGGGATGATTTCCTTTGCACTTATTGTCAAATTTTCTAACTAGTTTCTTTCCCTTGAATTTTTTCTCAGATTTGTCATCAACCAAATTATTTCCTTGGCCTTTTCTGATTTATCCCTATTTTGGTTGTTTTCCTCAATCCGAATACGGACTACTAAGTCTTCCAAAGACAAATCCTTCATCTTGTGTTTTAAAGAGTTTTTGTACTCTTTCCATGAGGGAGACAACTTCTCAATTAGAGCCGCTGCCTGAAAAGCCTCATCAATTTTCATACATTCCCTCAAAATCTCATTCACAATTAGTTGAAAGTCATGAATTTGGAGGTATAATGGGTTTCTCATCAACCATCTTATTTTCTAAAAAAATTTCTAAGACATATATATATATATATATTTTCCAGCCTCTTCTGTTACATACTTTTTTCTCAGTGCTTCCCAAATATCATTTGGTTGCTCCAAGTTGCAATAAACATTATACAATTCATTTGACAAAGCATTTAACATGTAATTCTTACACACATAATCCTTTCTATCCTATCTTTCATTATATGCAAATCTAGCCAGTTCATCAAAATCAGTAGATTGTCTAGATTCGGGTAAAACAGAGGCAACACTCATTGTTTCCAAGAAAAACATCTTTTGTTGCCAATGTTTGTAATTCAACCCATTGAAAATTTCGCATTTGTTAAAATCCTGATTAAGGTTTGGCCTAACAACATCCATTATCAAAAATCGATTCTAAGATTGTTGTACCAATATGCTGGATAAATAGAATGTAATACTGCACAGTAACCAACATTCAATCTAAACACAAATGATATCAAAATATGTATCTAACCACTGATTTTTCAAGATTTATATGTGCTTGAAATTATGTAGAATAGATTGCAATTCTGACTGTAATCCAAAAGCAATTTCCAAACCCAGTATGTTTATCTGACTGTCTCAAAATAGTATGCAATTGCAGTGGCCAATATGATTATGCAATATCCAAGATTTATAATAATACCATGCAAATAACCCAATCTAATTTGACTTGTAGCACTTACAATATTGTATAGCTGAAAAATTCTGTAGATCGTTTGTAGTAGATACCCAACCTACAAATAAGAAGTTGAAATAGAGAAAGAATGGTCAGTGGAAAAGCTGAGGCATGGTGAACACCACTCTCCTTAGAATCGATTCCACCCCTACTAAGAATATCTCAGGTACATGCAATTAGGTTTTCCAACACCCGATCTCCCAGATTCAAGAGTCACTCCCTATTAAGTGTGTACTCACTAATAATAGAAACTACAAACTCGAATGAAGACGATCTTGCCCAAAAGAAAAAGAAAGAAGATTGAAAATCTTGCGAATACAATATCTGTAATTGGGATGGAATTCGTTGAAAAGATGGAGAATGAGGGTTCCTTGTATAAACTTTCCATTCTACACAAGAATTAAAGCTGACATAATACCGTTTAGGATTCTAAACAGTTCTCAATGAAACCCCATTAAATCTTATCAATTGTATTATCATCGATCAAAAAATCATTAAAAAAAATAATCACATTTACAAAAGAAAGTAAATCAAATAAAAAAAACTTACCGAACAATATATACTTGTATAAAAATTTGAGGGTTTGAAATGAGAGAGATCCCATTCGCTTGTCGTTGCCTTCTTCGATGTTTCTAACTCTCTCGGGGGTTTGATTGTAGATGAATAACATGAAAGAGTAAAGCCTCTTGCGAGACTTGATATTATACTTCTCACAAGGATAGGGTGCTTCTCACATCATGATAATAAAATGAGATGGTTTTGTTTTTCTTTAAACATTAAACAAAACAATATGTTTGGCTATTCAAACAAAAAAAAAACTATGGTTCATTTGAATTATTCCTTCTAGGGTCTGTTCTTTTTTTTTTTTTGGGGGGGGGGGGGGGGGGGGGGGGCTTATAAAGTCTGGTACTTTGCAAGTTTTGTCAATAGAGAGTATGCATTTTCTTTTGAGAACTTGATGTATCAATGCTTATTGTCTATTGGGCTGCAAATCCCGTAAGACTTTAAATGCAACAAAATGAATGATTTCAAATCTCATAAAAATGGTAAGACTTAAAATCTTATGATGGTAAGAATTAATCTTGTTACAAACCTTGACAAAGTGAATCAAATTTCCTACCAACTACCATGAAAGTGTAAAGTGCCAAGTTTTATAAGTCTCAACAAAAGAACGAACCCCTACTGCCTTATTATGGGAATTCATGACCACTTCTCATACACCAAAGAAGTCTAGCATCTCATTATTCATGTATTTGGGTACAACAAACTGGGAGGTAGATGGGATGATGAATTTGACTGAGTTCATGTTTCCAAGGCTCGGACAAGTAGTATGGGTTAAAAGTAGGTGGATACGCCATCTTGCAAGTTGTTTTTGGATGATTTTTTTTTTGAGGGTCAAGTTCATGGGCCATCACGTATGTTTGTGTCCGTTTGTAAAGAATATATTTTTTTCTTAGAGGATATATATGTTAATAGGCATTGCCATAGGGCAAGGGGGGCAGCTGCCTCCTAAACTATTGAAAAAATGCAACCGCCCCTTAACTTTTGAAAAAAATATATCTTATATTGTTTAATAGGAATAACAGTGGGGTAATTGAACAGAAATTTTTATTCAGTGTTATTTAATTATTTAAGAAGTCATAGTCTAATTATTTAATAAGACATAGTTACAAGGAAGGGGACAACTGCCCCCATAAACAAGGAAAAACAATACTCATAGGTTATCAATATGTACAAAATGTACAAACAAGATGACCTACGAACTTGGTCCATGATATGCATGTCATTATGTTAATAATTACCTCTTTATTTACATTTGTTAGTTGTTTATTTTGTCTTAATTGTTCTAATTATAACATTTTTACTTTTATGTAGGAGTTAGATGGATTTTAACAGACAAAGCCAAAAGTTCATTAGAGAGAAAAGCCATACATGGCCTACTCATCTAATTGGATTAAATCAAGGAGAAGATAGGGTTGTTGATATTTGACATCCAAATCTACAAGAAAAAAAAGTAAATTTTGTGAGTGGTAATATTGAGCAACAAATCCCCCAAAAAAGGATGATTTTTGGATTCCTGCCTAAACTGACCATGACTCACTAATTTGGTCATAAATTTTGATCGAAAGATTGGATTAAGGCAAGATTTGAGGAGTTGGAAAGAGGACTCAAAGGGAACAATATTGGATTTCACGAAAGTCTCTTAATTCGGACGGGAAGAGGGTCAAAACAGTTTGTGATGTGGAGGCTTATGCATAGAGGAGAAGAAAATTATAATGGAAACAATTTTTTCTCTTCCTCTTTTCTCTCATCTTCCTTACTCTTTTGTATGATATTATTGGAGATTGAGTAGTGTAGAAGGATATAATTTGTGAAGAACTTTTATCATCAATGAAGATTTATTTCAGAGTTGATCGTATGCTCATTGCAATGTCCGGCTAAACTCCCTGATTAGAGCAAAGGACGAAGCTAAGTCATCTATTTTTAATTTACAATTAATTCCTTATTTTTCCATATTATTTATGATCTTTAATATTAAAATATGTTTGTCTTCATTGCTCTAGGCAAGCTTCAATATTTATTTCTTAATTAAATACTTTTGACCATTTATGCTTAGATTTGAAAGGTCATGCTTAGGAATAAATTCTTTTGATGATTTATACTTATTTTTAATAAATAGTTCTTAAGTTTTTTATGTTTTTTGAAGTGAAGGAAATCTTAGATTTTTAATTTCGATTTTGAAAAGGATTTTAAAGTTAAATATTTCGAACCAAAACATTGATTATTCATTTGGTTTGAGTTATGATTTGGAAAAATTAGGGATATTTTGTAGATTGATTAGTTGATGTCTAGTGGAATCCGGATGCTTTAATCTCTTTCTCTATTTGATTTACTCATTTTATTTATTCACTTTAGTTGCTTTGATTTATTTTCTTTAGTTAGATCATATATCTCGAATCAATTCAAGATCTCTTTTATCACTAGTTTATTAGTTAGATTTCAGTTTTAATATTATTTTGTTCAGTTCTCTGTGGATCAACCTATATTTGCCACTGTCTCTTCTATAGATGGTCGTGCACTTGCAGTATTATTATTTGCACATCAGTCCACAAAAAAAAAAAAATTCGGGCAAATCTCTCTACATCCAGAATATTTCATACCTCAGCTTGCCTCTCCTACAAGAGAGTCTTGGCTCTGCCCTTGGGAGGCATTGTGACAAACCATGAGGGGTAGCCTCCCGTGAACTTAACAATGGGACCTCATCTAGATGGATTATTCGCCTCGAGCTCCATGCATGAATAGAGGGGAGATTTTCAAAATGAATCAATGTACGTGTACTCCCAAATATACTCCTAAATATATTCCCACGGCAACTCTAATCTTGACCTAATTATTTGAATTAAAGGGTTAGGAGTATATTTGGTAGTATATATAAACTATGGGAAAATAAAGAAATACATAAAACCATTTAGAAATAATTTTACCATTGTTGAAAAATCTTCAAATTCTAAGAAACAATATATTTGAAAAACATCAAAATCCTAAAAGTGAATTTTCAAATTCTAAAGTAAGATTTCATTAGTTATATTGCTTGAATAATTCCTTAATTCCATGCACAAGTAAACCATTTTTCATTTGATTAAACACTAAATCTGGCTAAAAAGGGTATAGGCTCTTTCGAAAGTTAGCTCGCATGCAAGGCATTGAATGACAACACTTGTTATGTATGGATCCTTATTGCACAAAGCCTAGAATGGTTGCGCTATAGAGGTAGAGGCGGGTCGAGCTACGTGTTTAGCTTGCCTAGGAGCTCGGAGATGGAGCCCTAGACCAAATTTTTGGTTGGCTCGAGCAAATATGGCTTCGCTCGAGCGTATATGCTACTGGATTTTCTGTCTGAGCAATTGGCAAGACCCAACTAACTCGCTCAAGCGGTTGTCATGGGATCAAAATAGTACCGAGTTTTCTAATTCTTTGAACCTTCTTATCGAATTTACTTTTTGGGTTTAGGTTTTCAAATCACACTCCTATCACTGAGTGAGTTCTTAGAGAGACTAAGAGAAGTATATAATAATTATGTTTGCTTTTTGCCTTTGAACACAGTGGAATTGGTGTAGATCCCTCGACATAAGCATCATTAACCGAACTATGTAAATCTTGTATTCTTGTCTTTGCATCTCATTTTGGTTTGGCGTGTGGTCCCAACAGCACACTAACTCCTGATTAATAAGAGAGAAGTGCCGCTTTAACAGGTCTCACGAGTAAGATTAATGTCTATGCCCATAGATTCAAGTTAAATTAATGATTCAAGCTAAGATTACTGGAAATAAAAGAAAGAACTCTTAATTGCAACTTTATCATGACAGTTACCCTTCCAAAAAAACTTTATCATGACAATGTACGAACTTTTGGTGTAGGTAAAGCATAGCTAAATCCTAGTAAAGATGATTTCGTTTGGCACACCCTCACCCTCCCGGTCATATGGCAACCCCGAGACTTAAAGTGTTGGGATTCTAGGGCGTTCAATTTGTTGGGATGGCCTAGTGTCCCTACTATTTGTTGATCTCGTATAAATTGTTGCACATTATTTCTAAATCATGTTATCTTGAGTCAACTATACAATTAATTGATTCAAATAAAATAAAACTAAATCATGTTAATTTGAGTGAACCATTGAAATTATCTGATTCAAATAAAATAACATGGATGGTGGGAAAGACGGCAAGTCACTATTGATAGTTAATTAAAAAACAGAAACACAAGAGAGCTGAAATAATCCAATTAGGCAACAGTAATATTCAGAGTATTGAACCAGACCAAGAACCAAAACAAAAAATAAAAAAAATCCAAGAAACCAAAAAAAAGAAAAAAAAAACAAAAGACCAAAAAAAATATCCACTATGTAAACAGCAGAAATTGGTGGGGATCATTCGAAGGCTCACAGATTCTCCTTACGAACCTCCTCCTCTTGTTCGGAGTGAAGTCGTTCTTGATATTGAACACCTGACGGATCTCCTCTGGAGTCTTCCCCTTAATCAAGAAGGCTCTTGATATCCAGATAGTTAGCTGCAAGAAGGAGATCATGAAGCATGTCTGGAAAGGGAAATTTCCTGGGACTAGCGGTACCTTACAGGAGTTGAATGATTCATGTCTTGTACATTCGTCTGCATGTGCACGTCATCTATACCCTTTGACATATGGCATGCTCTTCGAAGGAAATGACGTTTCGTACAATCATCAAAGGTTCAGCTCGGGTTCGTCCTCCACAAGGTGGGCGGTCGTCTGACCTGTCATACACTCCGACGAGCAAGTCAGTATAAGGCATAGGCATATGAGCATGAGAGTGTAGAGATACTTATCGTGAGGTCGCGTAGCTCGAAGAACGGAAGACGTAGCTCGGGTACAGTCGACAGCGTAGCTCGGGTACAGTTGACAACGTAGCTCAGAGGACGTAGCTCAGGTACAGTCGACAGTGTAGCTTGGAGGACGTAGCTCGGGTACAGTCGACAACGTCAGACATGAGTTCAGGTATGAGTGTACCCAGCAAATGATCAAACAAGTGGTAGTGTGACATTAATATATCACCAAGTAGATAAACATAAAACATCAAGTATTGACAGAGTGTAGGAGTACCGATCATGGAGAACATCAGGCGGACATGGCCGATTCGAGAGAGCATCTGGTGGCCATAATCGATCGTGAGGCCGTGGAGAGCATCAAATGGTGCGGAGAACATTAAAGGAAGAAGAGAGAATCAGGTGGGTGACTATCTTCATAACCATTCGGGGTTGGGGTGTGAAGACCCAAGCTTTCCAGTTCTTCTTCTTCTTTTTCTGTCTTTCCTTACTTTTTCTCTTGCCTTCCGCACCATCCTCTTCTCTCTGGTGATTCTTGCTTATCTATAGGCATTTGGAGTCATCATGACTTGTGTGGTCATGATGATGTTACCTGTCAGACAACACTTAAGAGAGCCAGCATATTGCCCAAGTGGGCCATGTCGGTTAATTTATTAGAGTGGAGAATTCTCATTTTACCCATTTTTTTTTACGAATTTTACCTATTACACTTAGCCCATTCTTGGTGCTTTGGACTTCGTTCGAGGTGCCGAGAATACACCATAGGTAAAATCTTCGAAGACGAAACATTGGTAGGACGACCACTCTTGCTTACAATGGGTGCAAATGTCGGAGGATAAACATTAGTGATAAAGCTGCTCTTTCAAATAATAGCCTACATGCTGCATATACAAACAAGTAACGTACTCCCAAGTTGTTAGAGCATGTGTACATAGATTAGTAACACTAAAATGAATCAATTTTTTACTTCTACGCTTGTAGGGCATGGACACATTTATGAGATGACAGTAAATGAGTACGGAAACGTCATAACGTAACACATTATAAAACCAGGAGAAGAGATTAAGCATATGGCTAAAACTTTTACACAACATAGAGCACGAAAGAGTGCAAGGAACATACGAACACTTAATCAAAACACTTCATGCAACTAATAATAAAACGCAAAGACACTAAGGTATAGAGGATGAATGTTTGGCAAACACACTTTAAAGATAATAAGAAGCACTGTAGTGTAACACATCGTGAATGTAATCTGACAAATGATATTTAATATGGAGAACGTATGGTAAACTAGTGGTGAGACACCATGCTCAGAGGTCATTGCATCAGGATAAGCCACTGGTTTTGATTAGATGACAATGCCTTAGGATGAGCCACATGTCCCGTGGTGAGTACCCTGTTCAGATGAAAAATCATTCGATGTTGCAATGCATTCAAGACAGTTCACTAAATACTTGATAAAAACACTTGATCATTAACTCATGAATAACTTCAAGGAAGAACGTATGTGAAGATTCAAGGTGAAAGTATATCGTATGACGTGGCATAGATGATAGGATGGAAGAGGACCGTGGACCGAACGGTCGAGCCCCTAATGTTGTGGAGAGGATGCGTACTGCTAGCCCAATTTCATGAAGAGGACATTGTTGGCTGTTTTGTTCGACTTCCCACCGACGGCGTCATTTTGTAAAGGGAAATTTTCGGGACTAGCAGTACCTTACAGGAGTTGAATGATTCATGTCCTGTACATTCGTCTGTATGTGCACGTCATCCATACCTTTTGTCATATGGCACGTTTTTCAAAGGAAATGACGTTCCGTACATAATCGTCTAAGGTTCAGCTCGGGTTTGTCCTCCACAAGGTGGGCGGTCGTCCGACCTATCATACACTCCGACGAGTAAGTCAATATAAGATATAGGCATATGAGCATGAAAGTGTAGAGATACTTATCGTGAGGTCACATATCTTGGAGAACGGAGGACGTAGCTCAGGTACAGTCGATAGTGTAGCTCGGAAGATGGAGGACGTAGCTCGGGTACAGTCGACAACGTAGCTCGGAGGAAGGAGGACGTAGCTCGGGTACAGTCGACAACATAGCTCAGAGGATGGAGGACGTAGCTCGGGTACAATCGACAACATCAGGAATGAGTTCAGGTATGAGTATACCCAACAGATGATCAAACAAGTGGTAGTGTGTCATTAACATATCACCAAGTAGATAAACATGAAATATCAAGTATTAGCAGTGTAAGAGTACCGATCATGGAGAAGATCAGGCAGATATGGCCGATTCGAGAGAGCATCCGTTGGTCATAATCGATCGTGAGGCTGTGGAGAGCATCAAGTAGTGCGGAGAACATCAAAGGAAGATGAGAGAATCAGGTGGGTGATCTTCATAGCCGTTCGGGGTTGGGGTGTGAACGATCCAAGCTTTCCAATTTTTTTTTTCTTCTGTCTTTCCTTACTTTCTCTCTTGCCTTCCGCACTATTCTCTTTTCTCTAGTGATTCTTGCTTATTTATAGGCATTTGGAGTCATCATGACTTGTGTGGTCATGATGATGTCACCTGTCAGACAACACTTAAGAGAGCCAGCATATTGCCCAAGTGGGCTATGTCGGTTAATTTGTTAGAGTGTGAAATTCCCATTTTACCTTTTCCTTTTATGAATTTTACCCATTACAATGTCACAATCAGTATTCACAAATTCAGCATCCCAATTCCTGAGTACTTCTCCCATATCTTCGCTGCTGCTTTTTTGTACGTGCATGGTGCAGTACTCGATCACCATAGCCAAGACCTTGCTCGTCACGTTCAGTAATGGAATCCCATCACTAGCACATTCGTCCTCGATTAATATTTCTATTTTGGTTTTCCTTTTTTTTTTTTTCCTGACGACACTTGCTAAAAATGGAAAAAAAAGCAATATCTGACCGATTTTCTATGGCAGATACCCGTGTAAGAGTCTCTCCTTGAAGAGATGCTCTGTTGGGAGGTACATGCACAGCTCCCTAGCTTCCACGTGTCCTCTTTGACATCAAGTAACTGTGGTTAAGATTCACTCACCATCAATGGTAAATAATTTAACCTTAGTTAGAAAAAAATATTAAAATAAATTTAATCACATGAATGAGTGAATTATAACCAAGGTTAATTTTTAAAATATTTTTTTGTACTATTTACCCTCATCAATGCAACTCTAGACTTATCCAGAAAAAAAATAATACTTTGGGAAAAAAATATTTGTTGCTAACACTACGTATTCTGTTGTTTCGTGATTAAATTAAGGTGGTAGTAATTTGACTTCGAAAGGATAACCCCTTGCAGTAAGTGTTTTTTTTTTTTTTGCTCTACTGCAGTTGCTATTAGCTTTCATTGTCATGCCTATTTTAACCCCTTGCAGTAAGTGTTTTTTTTTTTTTTTTTGCTCTACTGCAGTTGCTATTAGCTTTCATTGTCATGCCTATTTTTGGTGTGTAGTTATAAATATATAGCTATTTTTTTTATTTTTTGGGTGTACAGATAATTATATAGATTTAATGGTGTACAATCATCAAAAAGTGGGTGCGCCTTATAGCACCAAAAAAATACTTATGCATATGAGATCAACTATGAACATGAGCTGTGGTTGAAGAAATATACATGGGTGGGGCTTTCATTCATATTACTCTGGGTTCCGATCTATATGACTTCCGAGTGGTGTAAAATAAACCTCTTCCGTAGAGGCAGGTAGTTAGTGCAACCGTTTTCTTGCTGGATTTTGACACCATTTTACGGGGAAATGTTTCGCTCTAACTGAAATGCAGCAATCCCAGCCCCGCCTCTCTTTCCCTAGCCGGAGTTTTGCCCATTAAGTACGTACTTTGGTGAAGGCAAGCAAAAATGGATTGTATAAGGGCTTTGTTAGGACATTCTATTCTGCATATCGCCCATAATAGAATCTGACCACAACGATCGAATTGATTATCTCTTCTACCAAAACTCTTGTTCGTAATTAAGCTATATACATATCTAGCGACTCGGGGATTGGTTTAGGTAGTGCTTGAAAACTGGAAACGTGACAACTTATTTAAGATTTCAAAGAGACATGAAAAAAAAAACAAAAAAAGCCTGGTTACCAATTCTAGATTGCCCGATTATATCTTAGTTTGTCATCATTAAATTTCTAAGGTTCATTAGACCCTAACTAAGCAATAGAAATGACTGATTTATTTCTATCTTCCATTAGATGTACGGTCTATAAACATTTAATTAAGCTGTATTTTTACCACGTCTCTGGACCCACCTTGATATCTAACAATCAAAATCTAAACTAAGTTGCCACATGTCAACTTTTCAAGTGGTCACTCGGTGTCAACAAAAATGCTGCTCTACATATACATATATTAGCAAAGATCGTGCCTGCCATACACGAGAGTGAAAAAAGAAGAAGAAGAAGAGAAAAATAAGAATAACAAAAAAATAAGTTAAATGAAAGAAATTGTTAGGAATTTATGGGTCGGGCTGGGCCTGACCCGAGCTTTTGATTCGCCCACATGGGTTGCGGGTCATGAGAGCTCAGATGGATAGTCCATGTAGAGAATCTGATAAGTTCAGATAACCTTCATGTTATCCACTAACACAATAATATGGATAACTTCCCAAGAGGTTGTAAGTTAGTGAGAGACTATTATATATAAAATAATTCCTTATTAGAAGAATACACGTATCATCTTCAATAATTCTCCTCTCTCAGAAAAAGGAAATTCTTTCTGTGAGAATATCCAAATTCTCTCTCTTGGATTTGAACCGTGGAATCGCAAAGGGAAAACTCGATCGTAGCTACCCTTATCCTACGAGAACAGGACGTACACGGGGGCTAAAGAGAATCGTGACAGTGTAATGAAACGACGAAGGATCTGGGTCTTCCGCTATTGAGTAAGAACTCTAACCCGGTCCACATTTATTTGCAGGGCCATATTTAATTGCTTTATGCATGTGGATAAATTATATAACATTGGTATCGGAGTCAGGTTAGGCTCGTTTCGATTCAGTTCACTGAATAATATGTATTGTTATTTTACGCGAAATTATTATGGATTTTTTCTGTAAAAATTCAAAAAAAATTTTCCAAAATTATTTATTGGGTTGTGTTCTACTCATCAAGATGAATAAACCAATTTAATTTCGTGTAAAAAGAATTTTGTGAGAGAGAAAATTCAAATCCTAATTTTTTAGGATCTGAGTTTTCCTCCATCTTTGTGCAATTTTTTGAAAGCCTTAATAAATTAATCTAGGTGTTTTAAGGACCTATTGTTATAAAAGGCCACGAGATCTTCGAAACGGTATTTTATTTGTATTTTTTAAGTTAAAATTGAGTAAGATATGGTCTTCTAAAGTAGGCCTCAAATAAATCAAATTTATTTTGATTTTAGATGAGCCCACCCCTACACGTGTCTCTTTTTATTTATTGAGGAGTTGACCATTGCGCCACGTGAACTGCCACGTCACCAACCATGTGAGTTGGTATGCCACGCCAGCGCCACGTCATTGCCACATCACCAACCATATGGGTTACCGTGACACGTCAGCATGCTACGTCAGCACGGGGTCCAATCATCATGCCACGTCATTTTAGAGTACCTAGTTAGCTGGCACATGGGCAAGCTGACCCCTAAACTTTAAAAGGCTCGTGTGGGCTCGTTTTAACTCCGATTTTGACTCTGTTTTCACCGTTGGATCACAAATTTTATGCCCTATCTGACTATGTGTTCAGAAAAAAAATTTAAGCTTCTGTAATTTTTATTTTCTAATTTATAAGCATGTTTTTCTTATTAAAAAAATGCTTAAATTATTTTTAAATGAAATTTAAAAATTACAGAGGCTAATTTTTAAATTCTAGTATATTATTGGATTTTTTTATATTATTGGTTGGACACCTAAGGGTTTAATTTATTAATGGATTCATTAAATTGCATAATTAAAGCCTTTGTGAGCTTAATTTTGTAACATATTATACATGTGTATTGAAGATTTTGTATTGTCAATAATATTTGAGTGTATGTGACTTGCTCGCTCCCTTGGTGGTTGAGTGAGGTTCTGATGATACTTTTTATATATATATATGTTAATATAAATGCACGTGGAAATATTAGGCGAGGTATCTGTACCCCTAATATATACATTTGATAAAAAATAAGTAAGTAAATATATTCTTGTTCAACACAATTTGGGAGATGATTCCGAGCTTAACAGAGTTTCGATCTTAAATATGTTGAGAAGATAATATTTATTAATTGGATTTTTGAACAAATAAATGAGATGTGCACAATAACTAATAATGTCACCCTTGTAATTTGAATGTACAGAAATGGCAGCAAAGAATGTAGTAGCTGATCTTGTTAGGGGCGAAAAACTGACAGGAAGTAACTATGACATCTAACACAAGAAGATTCAGTATCTTCTGAATGAGCAAGAGCTCCTGGAAGTTTTGTCCAGTAAGATGTCCAAACTTGAGGAAGGGCAAACGGCTCAACACCGTTGTGATCTGGAGGCCTACCAGTCTTGGTATAAGAAGGATCGAAGCACGCGCTTTACTATGTTAAGCAGCATGCACGATGACCTCATTGGAGAGTATGAGGCTTTCCAAACAGCCAAAGACATGTAGGACCCGCTCAAGTTTGACTTTGGAGGTACATCCACAACAAGGTTAAGGAGCCTAGTACTTAAATTTGAGGTGTACCGTAAAGATCTCAAGCAAACGATGACTGAACATCTTAGGGTGATGTCCGGGATAATTCGAGACTTAAAAGCTGTTGGGAATGTCCTTACAGATGAACAACAGGTTCAGTCTGTAATCTGATCTCTGCCAGATTCATGGGTAAACATGGAGCAAATCATGACCCACAACGAGAATATCAAGAATTTCTCTTATATTTCTCGTCATGTGGAACTGAAAGCGGAGTGCCAAGAGGCGACCAAATCTGCAGCTCTAATCGCCCATGGAGGCCAGTGCAAATCATATGAGTTTAGCCGTAAAGATAAGTGTAAGGCAGCATGGCAGGGTGGGGCAAGCTCGAGTGCTCCCAAAGGAGGTCCAAAGTTCAAACAGGAAAATCCCAAACATAAGAGGGGTAAGCGCAGTGGTAAGAACCCTTGTTCTTAGTGGATTTTCTCGCCGTCTTCATTCGTGGAAGTAGGTATCTTGCCAAACCACGTATATCGTTGTCTTCTTTGTTAATTGCTTGCATTCCTATTTTCTTATCTCTAGTATTCGTGGAACTAGTTTTAACAAATTGGTATCAGAGCTATTTAGTTGTGTCGATTTAAATGACAACGAAGTTTGACATTGAGAAATTCGATGGAATGAACGATTTCAGTCTTTGGCAAGTAAAGATGCTTGTTGTGCTCGTGCAACAATGATTTAAGGGAAGCAATGAAGTTTTGCGAGTAGTAGAACAAGACACCGCGACGGGGTTGTGGCTCAAGTTTCGAGAGTCTATACCTGACAAAATCTCTCACAAATCGCTTGTATTTAAAGAAGCGATTGTATACACTCTAGATGCACGAAGGTATGCTTATTAAAAACCACCTTAATGAATTCAATAAAATTATTTTGGATTTGAGAAATATAGATGTCAAAATTGATGATGAGGACCAACCAATTATTCTGATATGTTCTTTACCATATTCTTTTGAGCATTTTGTTGACACTATGATGTATGGTAGAGATATTTTCTCTATAGAGGATGTTGAAGCAACCTTAAACTCTAAGGAGTTGAAGAAAATGGTGTCTGGGAATAGTGTGGAGATCTCAGGTGAAAGTTTGGTTATAAGAGGAAGAACACAGGAGAAGACTTCTTGTAGTAGAGGTCGGTCCAGATCAAAATCAAAGTCCAGAAAATGAAGTGTTTCCATTATCACAAGGAAGTGAAATTCAAAAAAGATTGTCCAAAGCGTAAAGGAAAAGGAAACGATAATTCAGAGAATATTGTTGGTAGCTCGGGTGATGAGTGGATTTTGGATTCGGGTTGTTCCTACCATATCTATCCTAATAGGGATTGGTTTACAACTTATCGGTTATTGATGGTGGTAGAGTCCTGATGGGAAATGACGTAGCATATAAGGTTGTTGGGTTAGGCTCAATTCGAATCAAGATGCATGATGGTGTTGTGAGGACTTTAACCGATGTAAGGCACGTTCCAAAGTTGCGGAAAAACTTAATTTCCTTAAGTAGACTTGACTGCAATGGTTGTAGCTATAAAGCTGATGGTAGAGTTATGAAGATTGGAACAAGAGGTGCTTTTGTTGTGATGAAGGGGCATTTGAAGAATTGCATTTATGTGCTACAGGATAGTACAGTTATAGGTGCAACTGTTGTATCGTCATCAGACTCAGACTTTGACATCACTAGTTTGTGGCATATGCGGTTGGGACATATAAGTGAAAGATGTATGACATGTTGAGCAATCAAGATTTTCTATTTGGTCAGAAGACAGGGAAACTGGACTTTTGTGAGCTTTGTGTTTTTGAAAAACAGCGCAGAGTTAAGTACAGTACGACCGTTCATAGAACCAAGGGTACTGTGGATTATATCCATTCTGGTTTTTGGACCGTTCATAGAACCAAGGGTACTGTGGATTATATACATTCTGGTCTTTGGGGTCCCTCTCCTGTACCTTCTTTAGGTGGTGGAAAATATATGTTGACATTTATAGATAACTTTTCGAGGAAGGTCTAGATATTAATTTTGGAGTACAAGAATGAGGCTTTTGTAAAGTTCAAGCAGTAGAAGGCTTTAATCGAGAAAAAGATAGGAAAAAGTATCAAGCGCTTGAGAACTGACAATGGCATGGAATTATGTGGGGTTCTTTTAATCAGTTCTACAAGAATAAAGGGATTGTGAGACATCGCACAGTCAGAAAAATTCCACAGCAGAATGTTGTTGCAAAACGAATGAATAAGACATTATTGGAGAGGGCGCGCAAGATGTATGTTGGGTTGTCCAAGGAATTTTGGGTTGAAGCTGTTAACACAACTTGTTATTTGGTTAATAGGTCTCCATTGACTGTTATCGAATATAAGACTCCTGTAGAGGTCTGGTATGGGTCTCCTGCAAAGTACATTGATATGAGGGTGTTCCGGCTGTCCAGCTTATGCTCACGTGAATGAGGTTCTAGAACCTAGAGCAAAGAAGTGCATATTTCTAGGATATGCAGATGGGGTGAAGGGATACAGGTTGTGTTGTATTGATTCCAAATCATCAAAGTATAATATTAGCAGAGATGTTACTTTTGACGAGTCAATTAAGTGTAATCCTAAGAAGGATTGTGTTGATACAGGAAAAGATCATGGTTTCAGTGAGAAGGTGGAGTTCGAGCTGAAATTTTCAGAGAATACTCAGGAAGATGTTATAGTTCAACAAGAGGAAGAAGAAGTGCAACAACTTTAGGTTGAGGAAGAAACACCGCAAGAGTAACAAAGGACTCTTGCTAGTGACGAACAGAGGAGATAGTCTAGGCCACCTCGGAGATATGGTTATGTAGACCTGGTTGCGTATGCTCTTAATGTGATAGAGAATATTGAGGTTCAGAAATCTAGTACTTATCATGAGGTCATTACTAGTGGTGAGTCAGCATAGTGGACTTTTTTCATGAGTGAGGAGATTGAATCTGTTCACAAGAATCAAACTTGGGAGCTACTGAAACCACCTAAAGGGAAAAGGATTGCGGGCTGTATATGGTTCTTCAAGATGAAAGAAGGAACTCCAGGAGTATAGGATGCAAGGTACAAAGCACAATTAGTGACGAAGGATTATTCACAAAAAGAGGGCATTGATTTCGATGGAGTGTTTTCATTATGTAGATCCGTGATTTTAACCTCACTCCCGATCAGGATTGAACCTGAGGAGGAATAACGGTAAAATGCAAAAAAATGGAGAGCGCTACCTATTTAAATTGTGAGGGAAAATAGGGTCCTTGAAGTGGTTGGATAAGGCTTTGGTTTGGAAATAGAGTTCAGGGTAAGATTCATTTGAGTTAGGGGAAGATGTTAGACACTCTTAAACTCCCATCTGGAGATGGTTACCTACTCCCTAAGTCTGAACTAAAGTGGGAAAAATCATAAGAGAAGTTTGCATTTCATCTATATGCTTGACAAGTGTTATATTAACAGTAATGTACATGTTGAAATAAGTAGGGACATGATAGGAGCTCTATCCTAGGTGAGCTGAACCCGATCAGGGGTTGCCTAAGTATCCACAATTAGTGGAATCAAGCCACACATAGTTTCAGAGGGTAGTTGATTATTTGATTTGATTTGTTTGGATTGTGGGTGTTTGAAAGGCTCGGATTTGTGTTTGGATGTTAGAGTGTTTTGAATGGTTTAGGCTCATATTCAGGAGCGGTAGGGTAGTTTTAGCTCATGCATAGGAGCAGTAGGAGTATGCACAAGGTTTAGTTAGGGTTTGAACCGAGGTTCGGATAGAGGTCTGGCTAGGTAATTAGGGTTTGAACTGAGATTTGGATAGAGGTTCGGCTATGCGGGTAGGGTTTGAACCGAGGTTCGGCTAGGTTGGTAGGGCTTGAACAGAGGTTCGGACAAAGGTTCAACTAGGTAGGTAGGGTTTTTGAACCAGGGTTTGAACCAAGGTTCGGACAGAGGTTCGACTAGGGTAGGCTTAGTTTGAACCATAGTTTGGGCAGAGGTTCAACAAGATAGGCTTAGTTTGAACCGAAGTTCAGGCAGTGGTTCTATAGGGTAGGCTTAGTTTGAACCGAAGTTCGGGCAGAGGTTCGACATGGTAGGTTGGCAAGCAGTCTAAGCAGTTGAAAAGAGCGATAAAGCAATTTAAACTAATAAAAGACTAAAAAAAGACAAAGTTCGGTGAGATTTTTTCTTTCGAAAAAGCCAAAAGGGTTTCTAAATTAGATGTCCCGATAATCGACCCTTTGCAATCGACTTTTCTGGGATCGCCAAGTCACGAGAAACCAAAAAAACAAGAAAATTGAAGGTTTTCGGAAGATGAGAGAGAGAGAGGGATTGGAATGAGTGAAAAATGAAGGAATGGGGAAAGGGTATTTATAGGGATCAAAAACAAGGGGACGCTACTTGTAGCGCCCTTGTGGATAAAACCCCCAAAAAGTAAGGCGGTGGGAAATAGTAGGGTGGCAAAGAGGGTGCAAACAGGGTGGGCGCTACTTGAAGTAGTGCCCTCCTCCCTTAGATATTTTGAAAATACGCAACAGAAGGCAATATGAAAAAGGGAGGAAAAAATTTGTAATTTCATGGGGGCGCTATTTCAGCCTGAGGACTTAAAAAATAAATAATAAAAATTGCCTCATGTCGTTTTCCAATTCGACGAAAACTTGATTTTTCATTTCAAACATGTTTTGACCCTGAAAATAGTTGCAATTGAACTGAAAATTTTGTCAAATTATTTCTGACAAAAAGATAACTTTTCAGCACTTTTATAGGGTTATTTTGGTAATTTTCCATTTCATGGGCATTTTAGTCATTTTTTGTATTAGACCCGATTTGATCCCAAAATAGCCAAAATTGAATTGATAAAATCCAGAAAAATATTTTAGATAAAGTGTGAGTTTTTTAGAACTTTTCAGGGATAGTTTGATCATTTTTCACTCTAGGGGCATTTTGGTCATTTTTTTACCTCAGGGTCGTTTCTGGAAATCGAAGCACATAGAAAGAGGGATTTTAAGGGTGTGCAAAGAGACTAAAGGGGTGCAAAATTGGAGTGTTTACACACTTGTTGTGAAGCACAATTCGATTCGGGTGCTACTTTCTATGGTTGCCTTGTTTGACTTTGAGTTTGAGCAACTTAATGACAAGACTGTTTTTTCCATGGTGAGCTAGAGGAGCAGATTTATATGCATCAGGCTGAGAGATTTTTTATTCAGGAGAAGGAGGACAATGTGTGTCTAATGAAGAAATCTTTGTATAGTTTGAAGCAATCTCCTAGACAGTAGTATAAGCGGTTTATACCTTCATAGTTGGAAATGGCTACTGTAGGAGTGAGTTTGACAGATGTGTTTATCACGGGAAGCTCTAGGATCGTTGATTTGTGTATTTGTTGATGACATGTTGATTACTGCTAAGAACATGTTTGAGACCAATAGTTTGAAGACTCAATTGTGTAGTTAGTTTGAAATAAAAGATTTGGGTGCAACCAAGATATAGTTGTAATCGAGATTCACCAGACCGAAAATCTGGCAATTGTACTTTATCTAGAAAAAATCCTTGAAAGGTGTCTTTGAAACTCTTTGGTATGCAATGTTTGAAGCCATATACTCCTACGTTGCAACTCATTTTAGACTTTTCATTTGCTCTGTCAACGCGGACTAGGAGGAGCGAAGCACATGGTGCATGTTTCCTTATACTAGTGTTGTTGGGACACATTATGCCTAATGGATGCACTAGCCCAACTTTGACAATTTTTAGCATTGTCTACCGTTATCGTTTAAGCCTGGGAAATTCTATTGGCAAGCATGAAATGGATACTCGGTATTTGCGAGTATTGCAGATATTGGGTTGGTATACGCTAGAAGCACGACACTACGATAGTGTTATTGGATATGTTTGGTGATCTTGCTAGGAGGTCCTTTGAATAGTTATGTTGTAACTTTTTGTGGGAGTGTCATCATTTGGAAGACAACGTTGCAGTCTACAATTTCCACTGACTATTATTGACGTTGTACTATCTGGCATCCTACGAGGTAGTGAAGGAAGCCATTTTGGCTAAGGGTTTGGTTTGGTGATCTGTGGTTATCGCAAGAGATATATGTGGTGTTGTGACAGTCAAGTGTCCCTCATCTGACCAAAACTCGATGT
>JABCRI010001023.1:0-89691 GCA_015143295.1 Tetracentron sinense
TTTTATTAAATCACCCAGATAGGGTAGGGGCTTGGTAGAGTTAATCTTCTTTCAAATACATAGCTTGGTTAGTTTTTGTAATCTGCAAATAGTTTTTTAGTCGGTAGAAAGCTTAGTTAGCTTTTTTAAATGTGTACATTTATAGTTTGGTTATTTTTTACAAATATATAGAAACTTAGTTTGCTTGGTTAGTTTTAAAATCTGTAAATAGGTTAAAGCATAGTTAGTTTCGTTTCTAATATGTGCATGGTTTGGTTGGTTTTTAAAAATCTGTAGAAGCTTAGTTAGCTTGGTTAGTTTTAAAATAGTTTAGTTAAATCCTGTAAGTAGCTTAGTTAGTTTTTCTTTTTTTTAGATACGTACATAACTTTGTTAGTTTGTAAAAATCGGCACCAATCCAAGTATTTCTTAAAATCTGTCTCTGGGTTAGTTTTTACAAGTTATGTTGGTTAGTCTCTAAATAGGAAAACCCCATTTTCTAATGATGACTCCTACATAGATTTTAGGTTAGTCTAGACAATCACGATTTGAAGTTTCACCAACTCTAGAATCTATTTTTGTATATTTTGAGGTCAGTTTTAGCCTAGGTTAGATTTAACTTAAGCTAGTTAGATTCTTAGGATAATATCAAAACCCAATATTAGAGTCAAAGGACCCGAGCCCATTACCCGAGCTGACCCTTAACTAGGCCTGGTCTTAAGCCCTAAACCAAATCCTAAACCAAGCCCTAAAACTCACCCTTATCTAGGCATTACCTCTAACCCAACCTGAAACCAATAGCCCAAACCAACAACCCTAAACATTAACCCAACCCAAACTCATTCACACATGTAGATTTTAGGTTAATCTAGACAATCAAGATTTGAAGTTTCACCAACTCTAGAATCCATCTTTGTATATTTTGAGGTCAGTTTTAACCTAGGTTAGATTTAACTTAAGCTAGTTAGATTCTTAGGATGATATCAAAACCCAATGTCGCGACCCAAAACCCACCCTAGGAGTTAAAGTGAATTGCAGACGACTCAATCATGACTTACATGACTTGCTCGACAAACCACCTGCAAAACACCCACAGAGCATATACAATAGAGGATAACAGCGGAAGCATAACTATAAGACACATCGGAAGTCTAACAAACCTCTAAGTATATACACATGGTCCAAGTTTTAATACAAAGAAATCAAAACAAAGAAAGTGCGGACATGCCCGCCAAAATACATGGATATAATCACTCATGCTCACCCACAGCTAATCCACTCAGAATCTAACACCACCTACTGATAACCCTCTACGGGAGGTTCCTCCAAAGGCTCCTCGACGTACTCCTCTTCTACCCATGGACCAGGAGCACAAACATCAAATGGAGCAGCAACTCCCTCAGAACCTGCCGACATAAGAAGTACGGCTGAGCATGGAATACTCAGCGGGTACTAAGCACTAACCAACAGTCATAGCATACGGATAGCATACATAAAGCAGGAAACAATTCACGCATATAAAGCAGGAATGATTCATATCATGACAATAAAGTAAAGCAATATAATTCATCATGTTGCATTCATAAAAGCCGGTAAAACCCTTGAAATCTTGTGCACTTGACTTGACTGAAATTACCCTTTTTATGCTTGAAACCTTGTCTACCGTGTCATGCGTGTCATGCTTGTATCATGCGTGTATCATGCTTGCTTGTTCTGAAAAGTAATCTACTTGTGAGGGAAGGGAGACCCTTCTTCCTAGAATGCTCATGCTTGTCCTTCCACTTGTGAGATTCACTTGTGAGATGTCCTTGTGAGATGCACTTGCGAGGGAAGGGAGACCCTTCTTATGACATGTATGCACTTGCGAGGGAAGGGAGACCCTTCTTATGAAAATGTATGATTGTCTTGTCCTTGCCAAAAGCGAGGTAAAACATATCGTCGGATATGCCCCACCTCTAAATCCCATTCTTGAAAACCTCGGTAGATCATGTCATGTATGCGTGCTCGTGAGGTTGTGTGCATACTTGCATTTGGAATTAAATATGGCATTTGAGTAATTCATAACACATAACATCAATGATTTGGGCAATTTAATATTCATATCATTTAGGGAAAGCGAACAATCACACTATCATGACCCTAGCAATTTCCATAAACCTTAAACATGTATTTTCTTAATTTATTATTCATTTTATTCACCTTGGCATTTCATCAAACATGGTGCATTCATTATTTATTAACCCTATAACATGCTTTTCTAGGTGGGTTTTACTCACATCACATATGTATGTTCATTATGGTTACAATGCCCTCCCCATTCATCCATCACATCAATACACACGGCATCCAATCGCCCACATTCATCTCCATTCACCATTCACCATTCACCATTCACAACCCATCTCATAATACATGGATGTATAAATGAACACAAAGAAAATAAAGGAAAAGAAGAACTATAACTAAGAGGGTAGCAAGAAGTACCAACCTTGATCAAGTGAGGAAGAAATCCCCTTCCAAAAATGACCGTGAGTTACTGCCCTAGCTTGAGGAGATGCTCCTCACGAGCTTGTGCCTTGATCTTGAAGAAAAATGGGCTTGAGTTGAGTGTGGGTTCACAAACCCCTTGATTTCTCTCCAAAATGGAAACCCTAGGTTTAGGAATCACCCTCTCCTCTCTTCTTATCTCCCAATCTCTCTAAGTGTCGAAATGAAGCCCTAAAGGCTCGGGTTAAAGAGTGAACCGACCAAATGACCATAATACCCTTACTGAAATTTCTGCAAAAACGCGAGTACCGAGCGATCGGTGTTAATGACCGATCGATCGGTTGCCTACCGATCGATCGGTTTCATAACCGAGCGATCGGTTAAAATTTCACTCTCTAGAAAAATTTCCCCATACAAAAATCTTGACCAGTCGATAGCTTCCGAGCGATCGGTTTTGGACCGATCGATCGCTCCATGGACCGAGCGATCGGTGGTTTGCAGGTCCAAACTGTTTTGGCCATAACTTTTGACTCGTTAGTCCGATTTTGACGATTGAACTTGCGTTGGGTTCGTACTTCGAAAACGAACATTTCTAACGTTTCAGAATTTCCAATTTCTTCCTTATTTATTAATTATACCTCCTTAAAGGCAAAATGGCAACGAAAGTGTCATGCATTAAATGTGAAAAGGTCTGGGGCTCTACATCCTTCCCCCCTTACAAAAATTTCGTCCTCGAAATTTAGACGCTACTTGCATTACAAACCAAAAACAAAATTACAAGTCATATACAAACTTAAGCAATACTCATTCAAATAATTCTGGGTACTTCGCTTTGACTTCGGCTTCACGCTCCCATGTAGCTTCTTCCTGAGCATGGTGTTGTCATTGCACAAGAACCAAAGGGATTGTCTTGTTGTGAAGCACTTGATCTCTTCGATCCAAAATCTGAACCGGCTTTTCAATCAAGGTGAGGTCCTCTCGAATCTCCAACGGTTCCAAGTCTATGACATGCGAAGGATCCGTAATGTACTTCCGAAGCATAGACACATGGAAAACGTTGTGAACTGCGGTCATGTGAGGTGGGAGAGCTACCCTGTAAGCAACCTCACCAACTCGCGTGATAATCTCAAAAGGCCCAACATACCGAGGACTGAGCTTGCCTCGCTTACCAAATCTCATGATCCCTTTGCTAGGAGATACTTTCCCAAAAAACTTGATCCCCTACTTGAAATTCCAAGTCCCTACGGCGCGTGTCCGCATAACTTTTCTGGCGATCTTGAGCGGCTTTCAATCGATCCCGAATGATCTTAACTGTGTTTGCAGTTTGCTCAATCAACTCCGGACCAAGTACTTTCCTTTCTCCTACCTCATCCCAATAGAGAGGAGACCTACAACTTCCCCCATACAAGGCCTCAAATGGTGCCATTTGGATACTTGCCTGATAGCTGTTATTATAGGCGAATTCAACCAAAGGCAAGTGCTCTTCCCAACTGCCTCTGAAATCCAACATACAAGCCCGAAGCATGTCTTCAATGACTTGGTTCACTCTCTCGGTTTGTCCATCCGTCTGTGGATGAAAAGCGGTGCTGAAATCAAGTCGGGAACCCATAGCCTCTTGGAAACGTTTCCAAAATCTTGACGTGAATCTTGGATCCCGATCCGACACAATACTGACGGGCACTCCATGTAACCTCACCACTTCCTTGATGTACAAAGCGGCTAACTGACTAGAGTTGAAAGTAGTTCGATAGGGTAAGAAATGTGCGGAATTTTTCAGACGATCCACTACAACCCAAATCGCATCTGAGCCCCTTGCCATTTTTGGCAAGCCAACTATGAAATCCATGGATATGTTCTCCCATTTCCACTCGGGAATAGGAAGAGAATGCAATAGACCGGCAGGTCGCATGTGTTCCGCTTTCACCTGTTGGCACACTAAGCACCGTGCCACATATTCTGCAACATCCCTCTTCATATTCCACCACCAAAAGTGACTCTTGAGGTTCCGGTACATCTTCGTACCCCCTGGATGCACAGTGTACTTTGCCCGGTGGGCTTCATCCATAATCTCCCTCCGAAGATCTGCATTGGCTGGGACACACAGCCTTCCCTTGAATGTGATAGCACCTTGGCTAGTGAGAGAGAAGTCCTCACTACCCTTAGCAACTTCCTTGTCCCGATAAGCCAAGAATTCAACATCCGTGGCTTGGTATTCTTGGATCAAATCTATAATGTATGGCCGAACCGTGAAATTTGCCAAGATAGGACTACGGACAGAGTCATTCACACTAATGTCCAGATTTGCCAAGTCTTCAAGTAGCTTCCATTCCTGCACTAACATGCATGCTAATAACCCCGGAGGTCTTCTACTTAAAGCATCAGCCACTACATTTGCTTTACCCGGGTGGTATTGAATGGTACAATCATAGTCTTTCAAAAATTCCATCCAACGCCGTTGCCCTAGATTCAGCTCCTTTTGGGAAAAGAGATACTTGAGACTCTTGTGATCGGTGAACACATAGAACTCCACCCCATAAAGGTAATGACGCCAAATCTTAAGTCCAAACACGATCGCCGCAAGCTCCAAGTCGTGCGTGGGATAATTCTTTTCATGCTCTTTCAATTGCCTTGATGCATAGGCAATGACTTTCTTGTGTTGCATGAGCACACACCCAAGTCCAACGTGTGAGGCATCACTATATACCTCATACCCATAAGGTCCGAATGGCACAGTAAGGACGGGGGCTGTAGTAAGCTTCTTCTTCAGTTCCATAAAACTAATCTCGCACTTATCGCTCCATACAAACTTCGCATTCTTCCTCGTCAGGTAAGTGAGCGGTGCCGCTAGGCTGGAGAAACCCTCTACGAATCTCCTGTAGTAGCCTACCAACCCAAGAAAGCTGCGTATCTCCGTGACACTCTTGAGCCTCGCCCAACTCATGACTGCCTCTATCTTCTTTGGATCCACCGAAATGCCTTCCGCTGATACAACGTGGCCTAGGAACGCCACCTCTTCCAACCAAAACTCACACTTGCTAAGTTTGGCGTATAGCTTGTGCTCTCTTAGCATTTCCAAAGCAAGGCGTAGGTCGCGTGTGTGATCTTCCCTTGTCTGGGAATAGACCAGAATGTCATCAACAAATACAATCACACACCTATCAAGATATGGCCGGAACACCCAATTCATCAAATCCATAAAGGCTGCCGGCGCGTTCGTGAGTCCAAAAGGCATCACCAAGAACTCGTAGTGTCCATACCGAGTCCTGAAAGCAGTTTTGAGAACATCTTCCGCCTTAATCTTCAACTGGTGATAACCCGATCGAAGATGTATCTTTGAGAAAAACCTCGCTCCCTTCAACTGATCGAACAAATCATCAATTCTAGGCAATGGATACCTATTCTTTATAGTGACCTTGTTCAATTGCCGGTAATCGACGCACATCCGCATCGAACCATCTTTCTTCTTAACAAACAACACCGGGGCACCACACAGTGAGACACTTGGTCGAATGAAACCAAGGCCTTGTAATTCCTCCAACTGAGTCTTCAACTCCTTGAGTTCTACCGGGGCCATTCTATACGGAGCCCGAGAGATGGGAGCTGTGCCTGGTGTAAGCTCAATCACAAACTCAATCTCCCTGTCTGGAGGTAATCCTGGCAACTCCTCTGGAAATACATCCAGGAATTTACTCACGACCGGGATAGTCGAAGAGTCCTTTGCCTCGAGGTTCGCTAAGCTCAATGCAGCAAAACGAGCGATATCTCTACTTTTTAACCCCCAAAAGTGAAATGGTTTTCCTTCTACCAGCTTGAAGAGTACCATCTTCTCAAAGCAAGCTACATGCCCATGATGTGCTGCTAACCAATCCATTCCTAATATAACATCAAAGTCTTGGAATCCCAGGATGATGAGATCAACCGCCAACTCGTGGCTTCCAACTTGGACCATACTATTTCTATACACTTTATCTGCCAATACTGTTTTGCCGAGAGGAGTCGAAATGGCTAACTCCGGTTCTAGCTGACTTGGCTCTACAGAAAAGCCTTCTGAAAAACTCGACGAGACAAATGAATGAGTAGACCCGGTATCAATCAACACTCGAGCCAAATACTCATTGACTAGTAGGGTTCCTGAAATTTTGACTAGCGGAGTTAATCCATGCATCAACAGTGTATACATGTAGGTATATATACATATATAACATGCCAAGTACGTACACAATCAATTAATACTTAACAGTTTAATTTACGGATAATTAAATAAGCTACAACTACGTACCTTGCACTACATCGTCAGATGCAAGTGCATCACCCTCTGTTAAGGCAAAAATTCACCCCTGGTTTGCCTGGCGAGACTGAGGTGTAGACCGGGTAGTCTGAGATGACGCCTGATATGATCCTGCTGGGCGTGCTGGGGGCCTAATTCCCTGAGACTGGCCTGGCAAATGCCGACTGGGGCAATCCCTGATCATATGGCCCTGGCGACCACAATGAAAACATCCACCCGATGCCCTTCGGCAATCTCCTGCCGGGTGCCTTCGACCGCACGAAGTGCAGACCTCGTGTGTATAGGTCGGAGGGGCCGGAGGTGGAGCATACCTCATCGTCTGAGGTGCAACAGGCCGTGGGGCCGGGAGAGCCTGAGGTCGAGGTGCCTGTGGCACGTACTGCCGTGGTGCTGGAGGCGCATAAGTCGGCCTCATCTGTGGTGCTGGCCATGTATACTGATAAGGGCCGGTACGAGCCCGCCTCTCTAGAGGTGCTGAACTACTAGCTTGGCCTCTCACCAACTCCCTCTTCTTGGACACTGTCTCTGAATTGGCCTCAACCAATAATTCCTTGTCTACTACCTCAGGGTAGGTAGCATGTCTGAAAACCGAAACCTTCTCCATGATAACATCTTTGAGCCTTGCTCAAACCTTCTTGCCTTCATTGCCTCGGTGGCAACCATGTGAGTCGCGAAGCGTGATAGCTCCGAGAACTTGGCCTCATATTGTGCCACCGACATCAAACCTTGCTCGAGGTTGATGAATTCTCTCTCTTTCTTTTCCCGTGCTCCAATCGGAAAATACTTCTTATAAAAAGCGTCCTTGAACTCATCCCAAGTCCAAGGTTGACCCTGGATGGTCCAATCTCGCGTCCTCAACGCGGAAAATCACCAATGGTGGGCTTCACCCTCTAGCATAAAAGCTGCCCATGCTACTCTCTCCTACTCTGTGGGTGAGAGGACCATAAAAATCTTCTCCATCTGAAGGATCCACGCCTCCGCAGCAAGAGGGTCCACACTCCCATGGAAGGATGGATGCCTCAATCTCCTGAATGCCTCAACTCCAGCGGTACGATGTACTGGAGCTGCGGGCGGTGGAGTAGGTGCTGCCGATGATGGTATAGCCTGCCGAGCCGCCAGGATGGCGAGAGTCTCAGCAATAGAGCCTAAGACCTGAGAGAGGTCCGGCTGCTCATCCTCATCCCGTGAAGAAGAGGAAGCTCTGGTATGTGGCCCACGACCCCGTGTGTTCCATCTCATGACTAAAGTCCTGAGAATAATAACACCACATGAGTCTAACTTGAAACCACAGTTTATTTCAATGCCATTTCACAATAATTCAATTTGTATTAGTTGTATAATACTAATATACATCACATCAAGTCATCAGAGTATTCATCACATTATACTTATACTTTAGTGTTCTAGCGTACCTAGGACCCGTACTTGGTTAAAGCAACCATTTTAGACTAAGACTAAAGTTTAGTCTTATACTTGGGACTAGACTCGCTCCCGACTTACTTTCTTCCTAACTTGTTTCCTAACATATGCTCTTGTCAAGCCGTGGTATAAGATTCTAAGTGACCCTAGAGACCTAAAGCCTAAGCTTTGATACCACTTGTCGCGACCCAAAACCCACCCTAGGAGTTAGAGTGAATCGCGGACGACTAAATCATGACTTACATGACTTGCTTGACAAACCACCTGCAAAACACCCACAGAGCATATACAATAGAGGATAACAGTGGAAGCATAACTATAAGACACAGCGGAAGTCTAACAAACCTCTAAGTATATACACATGGTCCAAGTTTTAATACAAAGAAATCAAAACAAAGAAAGTGCGGACATGCTCGCCAAAATACATGGATATAATCACTCATGCTCACCCACAGCTAATCCACTCAGAATCTAACACCACCTACTGATAACCTTCTACGGGAGGTTCCTCCAAAGGCACCTCGACGTACTCCTCCTCCACCCATGGACCAGGAGCACAAACATCAAATGGAGCAGCAGCTCCCTCAGAACCTGCCGACATAAGAAGTACGGCTGAGCATGGAATACTCAGCGGGTACTAAGCACTAACCAACAGTCATAGCATACGGATAGCATACATAAAGCAGGAAACAATTCACGCATATAAAGCAGGAATGATTCATATCATGACAATAAAGTAAAGCAATATAATTCATCATGTTGCATTCATAAAAGCTGGTAAAACCCTTGAAATCTTGTGCACTTGACTTGACTGAAATTGCCCTTTTTATGCTTGAAACCTTGTCTACCGTGTCATGCGTGTCATGCTTGTATCATGCGTGTATCATGCTTGCTTGCTCTGAAAAGTAATCTACTTGTGAGGGAAGGGAGACCCTTCTTCCTAGAATGCTCATGCTTGTCCTTCCACTTGTGAGATTCACTTGTGAGATGTCCTTGTGAGATGCACTTGCGAGGGAAGGGAGACCCTTCTTATGATATGTATGATTGTCTTGTCCTTGCCAAAAGCGAGGTAAAACATATCGTTGGATATGCCCCACCTCTAAATCTCATTCTTGAAAACCTCGGTAGATCATGTCATGTATGCGTGCTCGTGAGGTTGTGTGCATACTTGCATTTGGAATTAAATATGGCATTTGAGTAATTCATAACACATAACATCAATGATTTGAGAAATTTAATATTCATATCATTTAGGGAAAGCGAACAATCACACTATCATGACCCTAGCAATTTCCATAAACCTTAAACATGCATTTTCTTAATTTATTATTCATTTTATTCACCTTGGCATTTCATCAAACATGGTGCATTCATTATTTATTAACCCTACAACATGCTTTTCTAGGTGGGTTTTACTCACATCACATATGTATGTTCATTATGGTTACAATGCCCTCCCCATTCATTCATCACATCAATACACACGGCATCCAATCGCCCACATTCATCTCCATTCACCATTCACCATTCACCATTCACCATTCACAACCCATCTCATAATACATGGATGTATAAATGAACACAAAGAAAATAAAGGAAAAGAAGAACTATAACTAAGAGGGTAGCAAGAAGTACCAACCTTGATCAAGTGAGGAAGAAATACCCTTCCAAAAACGACCGTGAGTTGCTGCCCTAGCTTGAGGAGATGCTCCTCACGAGCTTGTGCCTTGATCTTGAAGAAAAATGGGCTTGAGTTGAGTGTGGGTTCACAAACCCCTTGATTTCTCTCCAAAATGGAAACCCTAGGTTTAGGAATCACCCTCTCCTCTCTTCTTATCTCCCAATCTCTCTAAGTGTCGAAATGAAGCCCTAAAGGCTCGGGTTAAACTCTTAAGGTAAGAGTGAACCGACCAAATGACCATAATACCCTTACTGAAATTTCTGCAAAAACGCGAGTACCGAGCGATCGGTGTTAATGACCGATCGATCGGTTGCCTACCGATCGATCGGTTTCATAACCGAGCGATCGGTTAAAATTTCACTCTCTGAAAAATTTCCCCATACAAAAATCTTGACCAGTCGATAGCCTCCGATCGATCGCTCCATGGACCGAGCGATCGGTGGTCTGCAGGTCCAAACTGTTTTGGCCATAACTTTTGACTCGTTCGTCCGATTTTGACGATTCAACTTGCGTTGGGTTCGTACTTCGAAAACGAACATTTTTGACATTTCAGAATTTCCAATTTCTTCCTTATTTATTAATTATACCTCCTTAAAGGAAAAATGGCAACGAAAGTGTCATGCATTAAATGTGAAAAGGTCCGGGGCTCTACACCCAATCTTAGAGTCAAACGACCGAAGCCCATTACCCGAGCTGACCCTTACCTAGGCCTGGGCTCAACTCCTAAACTAAATCCTAAACCAATTTTCAAGTGTGGATGCATATACAACGCATTCCCAATAGAACTTCTCTTGAACTTTTCCAACTTCTTTAGATGTTCAACTGTATGTTTTTGTTTGGTGCTGAGATTGAGAAGTATAGTGAAGTCAACCAGCCCAACTAGAGGACTTCAATTTGTTGATAAGGAACCAGGTATTAAGTTAATCCGGGTGGTTGTATCCTGGTCCATGCTCCAGGACTGGGAAGACATTTATGGTCATAAGCTTTCTTCATGTTGACAAGATTCCTTTTGGCCATAAAAGTCTTCCTAGATCCTGGAGTATGGCCCAGGATACAACCACCTAGATTATCTTATATCAGGCTCCTTATCAAGAAATTGATGCCCATAAATATACACTTCCCAGATCCTGGTATTATTGAGCCTTGGAGAAAATGACAAAATTAAGATTCAACTCAATATATAATAACAATGTACATAGATTTACATATCTACAATTAACTTAGGGTCAATGTCCTAGGGTTTAACTAGGGTTAACCTAGGGTTTAGGGTTTAACTATGGTTTGCCAAGGTTGACCTAGGGTTTACTTATGGTTAGAGGGTTAACCTAGGGTTTAGCTCAGGTTAGGCCTAGGGGTTGATCCATGGTTTGATCTATGGTTTGATTAGGGTTTGTCCTAGGATTTAGGGCTTAACTAGGGTTAAGAAGTGGTGTAAAATTGGGTGCTTATAGCTGCTTGCTCAATGCATCTGCCACCATGTTCACCTTACCCGAGTGATACTGAATAGAACACTCATAATCTTTTAAGAACTCCACCCAGCGGTGCTGCCTTAGATTCAGCTCCTTTTGGGAAAATAAGTATTTCAAGCTCTTGTGATTCGTGAATACATCGAACTGTTCCGCATAAAGGTAGTGCTACTAAATCTTCGATGCAAACACAACTGTGACAAGGTCCAAGTTGTGCGTAGGATGTTCTTCTCGTGATCTTTCAACCGTCGGGAAGTATAGGTGATGACTTTTCCGTACTGCATCAGAACGCATCCTAGCCCGACAGGCGAGGCATCACTGTACACCACAAATTCACCACTCCCTTTTGGAACTGTGAGGACCGGGGCCGTAGTGAGCCACTTCTTCAACTCCTTGAAGTTAGTCTTGCAGTACTTATCACTCCAGTTGAATTTAGCATTTTTCTGCATGAGGTACGTAAGCGGTGCCGCTAAGCTGGAGAACCCCTCAACAAAGCGCCTATAGTAGCCTACCATGCCGAGAAAACTACGTATTTCGGTAACACTGTTGGGCCTGTCCCAATTCAAAACTGCCTCAATCTTTGTGGAGTCAACTAAGATACCCTTCGCAGATACAACATGCCCAAAGAATGCCACTTCCTTCAACTAGAACTCGCACTTACTCAGCTTAGCATACAGACTATACTCTTGTAGTGTTTGTAGCGTGAGTCGAAGATCTCAGTCGTGATCGTCTCATGTACTAGAATACACAAGGATATTGTCTACAAAGACAATCACACACCGATCTAGAGATGGTCTGAACACCTGGTTCATCAAATCCATAAAAACTGCCGACACGTTCGTTGGATTTTAATTTGCATTTGATCATTGAGAAAATACTATATTTGGATCGCAGTGCAAAACTTAATGGATCTTTTGTTTATGATTTACATTTTTTAAAAGTCATGGATCTAATTGTTGTTCCAGAAAAAATTCATTATTTACAATCAGTTCATAAACAATTCAAGATTTACAATTTTTAACAAATATGTTCAAGAAACAATTCATTGATCTAATTGTTTATGATCTACATATTTTTTTTGGACTATACAGGCTTGGTCCACTTAGGTTGGTATGGGCTCAGCTTGAACTAATAAAAATTTATTTGGGTTAGGTTCAGGCCTGATGTATTGGGCTGAATTCGTGCCTGGGTTGGGACCTATGCTAACTAGGACGGGCTTGGCCCGAACTAGCTCCAGGCAAACCTGGCCTGATATGCAGCCTCAATGTCAGACTTGTCTATGACAAAATAGTACTAATAAGAAGTCAACTCTATGGTGATAACCGGATTTGGCAAATCTGGTTATCATCCCTAGAGGTCGCCACATGTCTCCTTTGACACCCCTTAACCGTGGGTAAGGTTCACCCACCCTTAGGGTTCACCCACCCATTTTTAGTTTTTTTATTTATTAAATATTTAATTCTTTTTAAAAATAAAAAAAATATTTTTAAAGCCCATGGATTCCAATTGCAAACCTAAGGCATCCACCCATAGGTGGATGCCCCCCTCCTAAATGATCACCAACCCATGGATTCCAATTGCAAACCTAAGGCATCCACCCATAGGTGGATGCCCCCCTCTTAAATGATCACCATAGTTGGTGATCATTTAAGAGGGGGGCATCCACCTATGGCTGGATGCCTTAGGTTTGCAATTGGAATCCATGGGTACGTTAACTATTTCCTATTAGGTTATATTGGCACCGACAAAGGCATCGACCAAAAAGGGTAATTTTTTTTAAAAGTTACTAAATGAAGACTTTACATAGAACCTATACAATGGGAATGAGTTCTATCAAACACGATGTACCTTAAAGCCCATGATCTTGCATGCATCCATACATCTCATGGATCAAGATGGTCCCACTGAACCGATGGTCCATCAATTGATCGAGTTAGTGTAAGATTAAGATCTATTGAAGGCAATGGGCCAGCTTTATCCTTTAGTTTATGGAATCATTAAAAAAAAGTCCACTTGCATTTGCTGATTATTTTATGTGGCGCTTCACCTAAATGGGCACACCTTGTATTTTTATTACTTAAAAGGCATGCTTAAGCAGTGATATTTTTAGTTTAGAGCGTTAAAATGGTACTTAACTCTATTTTATATTGATTGAACTCCATATACAAATTCATGGAATATAGAAACATATTCACATGGTATCACATTCAATTAAGACACCAGTAAGACACCATGTGAATATGTTTCTGGTATCACATTAAATTAAGACCTTAACCAAATAAAAAATAAAAAAATTAAGACAATAGGGAATCCACTTGCAATTGCCTTTCACTTTCTATTATTATTTTAAAAGTGGTAGTGAAATCCACTTGCATTTGGTACTCTCTCTGTCTCAACTATTTTTAATTGAGTCCTTAGTCGCTTTAGCTTTTTGGAGGACAGCATCTATACATAATAGAACAGTGCTTAGCGGATGGACCAATGCGGACCGGCCATTCGGTTATGAAATGGGAACCTGGGTACTTTAACTATTTTCCAACATTATATAGGTACTCTAAACATTTCTTGGTTACCAGAAGAAGGAAGAAAGGTTGGTAGGAGAAGTTCTCGTTACCGTTGCTATGGAAGCTATCTTCACGAAGGTTATCTCCCTCACTGCCCAAGATGTCAGTCTGGCCTGGGGTTTCAAGGGAGAGCTCAAAAAGCTCCAAAACATGTTTACCATGATTCAGGCAGTGCTTCAGGACGCCGAGAAGCGGCAAGTGAAAGAGAATAGCGTGAAGATTTGGCTGGGAAGGCTTAAAGATGTAGCTTATGATGCACAGGATATGTTGGACGAGTTTGCATATGGAGTTCTCCGACGCCGAGTGGAGAACAAGGTACGCAACTTCTTTTCGCTCTCCAACCCACTTGTATTTCATCAAAAGTTAGCTCATAAGATTAAGAATATCAATGGCGTTTTAGATGAAATTTCACGAGAAATGGATCAATACAAATTTAGAGAGAACATTGTAATGACAAATGTTGAGGACAATGATGATTGAAAAATCCACTCCCTTATTAATAATTCTGAAGTTGTTATCGGAAGGGAAAAAGAAATGAGCTCGAGCAATCAAGAAATGATCTCGGTCATCCTCATAGTGGGGTTGGGGGGTCTCGGAAAGACAACACTGTTGGAAACACAAACTTGGAAGTTTCTAGAGTCTAACCTCATGATGTCTCTAGACTACTAGAGTTTCTAGAATTTGGTAGAAGCATTTGACTTGGAGAACATGCAAGAATTTTCTAGAAGATTGTTCTCTTGGAAAAGTAAGAAATTTTTGAAAGTTTAAAAGGGCATTGCCTTTGTGTCTTATGGAAAAGTCTAGAATAGGGGTACACTTGTAATTTCACTTATGATGTAAACTCTATAAATAGGAGTGAATAGGCTATGGTTTCAGCATTGAGTGGAGAAAGATTTCTAGTGTTTGTAAGCATTCCTTTATCCAATACAGTGAGTGTCTCTTCTTAATAGGCAGTAGCCTTCTTTGAAGTTTAGCTTTCTTTGTGTACTTAGCAACATCTCCATTGTCTTGGGCAAGGCTTAGCAAAACCAACAAAGTGGTATCAAAGCTAAGGTCATTCTAGAGTCACAGCGGTGTTCCTTTTGTTGGATCGTGAAGATGGCCTCCAACTTGGTTCAACCTCAAATTCTAAGGTTGACAAAAGACAACTTTGAGAATTGGTGTATACAAATGAAGGCATTGTTCGGATCGCAAGATCTATGGGAGATCGTCAATGATGGGTACGTAGAACCCACTATGGAGCAAGAAGCCGTGTACACCGTGGAGCAAAAGAGCACTTTCAAGGATCAAAGAAAGAGGGATAAAAAGGCATTGTTCTTACTCTACCAAGCGTTGGACGAATCAACGTTCGAGAAGATCGCTGAAGCAACATCAAGCAAAAGGGCTTGGGAGATCTTAGGCACCATTTTCAAAGGAGTTGATCGTGTTAAGAGGATTCGCCTACAAGCTCTAAGAGCCGAGTTCGAGACAGCCCATATGAAAGAAGGTGAGAGCATCTCCGATTATTTTTCGCGATTACTTGTTATTGTGAATCAATTAAAGAGGAATGGTGAAAAGATTGAAGACCTCCGGGTCATAGAAAAGGTGCTACGATCCCTCACAACCAAGTTTGAACACGTGGTTGTGGCTATTGAAGAATCCAAAGATTTGGAGACACTCTCAGTTGAGGAGTTAATGGGATCACTTCAAATTCATGAGCAACGCATGCACAAGAATTCTAGTTGCATGGTATTGGAACAAGCATTAGAGTCAAAATTGACTCTAAGAGATCAAAGGGGCAGTCGTGGAGATTCACAACGTGGTGGTGGCAACCATGATAATCGCGGAAGAGGTAGAGGACGAGGAAATTATCAAAGTCATACACAAAATTAGCGGAGTTTCAACAGTAGCCTCGGAAGAGGAACTGGCAAAGGTAGATCCACATATGGTCGTGGTAATACAAGAAGCATTCAATGCTACAATTGCAACAAGTATGGGCACTATGCATTAGATTGTTGGAGCAAATCTGTGACTCAAGATGAGCAATCCAACCTCGCCGAAGTACCAAATTGTGGAAGAGAAGACTCCACACTCCTCCTTGCTCGAGAAGAAGTGTCTGGTCAACAAGATGTGTGGTATCTTGACTCGGGAGCTAGCAATCACATGTGTGGGAAGAAGGAACTCTTCGAGGAGATGGCGGAAGGCATTCATGGTAATGTGAGCTTAGGAGACTCATCCAAGGTCCCCGTGAAAGGCAAAGGTAAGGTTAAAATTTATCAGAATGGTACGCCAGAATATATCTCCAATGTGTACTACGTGCCCAATATGAAAAACAATATACTCAGTATTGGACAACTCCTCGAAAAGGGGTACATAATACACATGGAGAATCACTCTCTTACTTTGAGAGATGCACGAGGAAGACTTGTTGCACAAGTTCAAATGGCGAAGAATCGCATGTTCCCACTCTATCTTAACACAAAATTGGAAATGTGCTTCCTTGGATGCAAGGAGAATGAGTCATGGAAATGGCACATTTGCTTCGAGCATCTCAATTTCAATGGTCTCAGGCTATTATCCACAATGGGCATGGTTTCTGGTTTGCCAGTCATTAAACAGGTGGACTATTTGTGTGAGACATGCACACTTAGCAAGCAACAGCGAATTCCTTTCCAGAGTGGCAGATCGTGGAGAGCAATAGAACCATTACAGCTGGTTCACACGGATATCTACGGACCGTTGGACCCAATTTCTCTCGGAGGAAGTAAGTACTTTATTACTTTCATTGATGACTTCAGTAGAAAACTTTGGGTATACTTCATTAAAGAGAAATCTGCCGCTTTTACCATCTTTAAAAATTTTAAAGCCCGTGTTGAAGTAGAGAGCGGTTATAAAATTAAGACACTAAGATCTGACAGAGGTGGTGAGTACACCTCAAATGCACTTCAAGAATATTGCAGACAACAGGGCATCAGACAACAATTTACAGCAGCTTATACACCACAGCAGAATGGGATTGCGGAAAGGAAGAACCGCACCATCCTTGATATGACAAGGACCATGCTTAAAGAGAAGGGATTGCCAAAGCATTTCTGGGCCGAAGCAGTTGCATGCACAACTTATCTTCTCAACAGGTGCCCTACAAAAACCGTCAAGAACAAGACACCTCAGGAGGCATGGAGCGGCTATAAGCCTAGTGTGTCACACTTGAAGATCTTTGGATGCATTGCTTATGCTCAAGTACTAGAGGCAAAAAGGAAGAAGTTGGATGATCGTGACGAAAAATGCATCTTCATTGGGTACAGTGAGGAGTCTAAAGCATACAAACTCTACAATCCACTTACTAATAAGGTACTGGTGAGTAGAGATGTGATCTTCAGTGAAGAAGAAACATGGAATTGGGAAAAAGAAGAGAAAATCAAAGAGAATCCAATAGAGATAGAAGATCAAGAAGCAGACCACGGAGAACAAAATCAAGAGAATATGCGGTAAACTATCTCAACACCAGCTCCACGCACATCATCATCTATAGTTCGGAGAAGTCCTGATGCACGACTCATAACTCCAGAAGGTACTTCATTAACTCAAAGCTCAACTAGTCCTTCATCATCTATAAGACCAATCAAAATGAGGAGCCTAAGAGAAATTTATGAGCAAACTGAAAACAATGATGATATAAATCTTCTCTGCCTATATGTTGATAATGAGCCACTTACTTTTCAAGAGGCTGTGAAAGAAAATTGTTGGAGATCAGCCATGGAAGAGGAGATTTATGCCATCCAAAAGAATAAAACATGGGAGTTAACTTCACTTCCTAAGGATCATAAGTCAATTGGTGTTAAGTGGGTATATAAGATCAAGCGAACGGCCGATGGAAAGATTGACCGTTACAAGGCAAGGCTTGTAGCTAAGGGCTACAAACAAAAATATGGCGTGGATTATGAAGAAGTTTTTGCACCAGTTGCTCGACTTGATACAGTCAGGATGCTGATCTCACTTGCCGCCCATCACATTTGGAAAATTTACCAACTGGATGTAAAGTCAACATTCCTCAATGGAATTCTTGATGAAGAAGTGTATGTGGAACAACCCGAAGGCTTCATAGTAGAAGGAGAAGAGGATAAAGTTTATCGCTTAAAGAAAGCTTTATATGGATTAAAGCAGGCACCTCGAGCTTGGAATTCTCGTATTGATAACTACCTTCAAGAAAATGGCTTTACTAAATGTCCATATGAGCATTCCCTCTACATAAAAAGAAACAACCATGGAGAATTACTTATTGCATGCCTCTACGTTGATGACTTGCTATTCACCGGGAACAGTCAGGAGATGTTCGATAAATTCAAGCATGCTATGTTCAAGGAATTCGAAATGACAGACTGTGGACTTATGTCCTACTTCCTTGGTATAGAGGTGAGACAGCAATCTGATGATATATTCATATCTCAGAAAAGGTATGCGATGGAGCTTCTTAAGGAATTCAGATTGGATGGCTGCAACACAGTAAGCACTCTTGTAGTAATGGGTTCGAAGTTGACAAAAGAAGGAGAAGGAAAGACCGTGGATTCAACTTTATTCAAGAGTTTGATTGGAAGCTTAAGATATCTCACAATCACAAGACCAGATATAGTCTATGGTGTTGGACTGCTGAGCAGATACATGGAAACTCCAAAGGAATCTCATTGGCTTGCAGCGAAGAGAATCCTAAGGTACATTTCAGGAACTTTAGAATTTGGACTTTTTTACTCTTATAATGAGGATGCAGAGTTATATGGATACTCAGACAGTGATTGGGGAGGTGACCAAGATGAACGTAAAAGCACAACAGGGTATGTTTTTTTACCTTGGATCCACAAATTTCACATGGAGCTCTAAGAAGCAGAGTATTGTAGCTCTATCTACATGTGAAGCTGAGTATGTGGCGGCATCATCCACAGTTTGTGAAGCAATATGGCTAAGGAATCTCTTAAAAGAGTTGAATCATTTACAAGAAGAATCAACAATCATATACGTGGACAACAAGTCAGCTATTGTACTTGCCAAGAATCCGGTACAACATGGAAGAAGTAAACATATTGATACCAGATTCCATTTTCTAAGAGACCATGTGAAGCAGAAAACAGTAAAGCTAGAGTATTGTGATACCAAAGAACAAGTAGTGGACATCTTTACTAAGGCTTTGCCAACTGATGCATTCAGGAGACTAAGAGAATTGCTTGGAATGAGAAAACTTCCAGTTTGAAGGGGGGTGTTGGAAACACAAACTTGGAAGTTTCTAGGGTCTAACCTCATGATGTCTCTAGACTACTAGAGTTTCTAGAATTTGGTAGAAGCATTTGACTTGGAGAACATGCAAGAATTTTCTAGAAGATTGTTCTCTTGGAAAAGTAAGAAATTTTTGAAAGTTTAAAAGGGCATTGCCCTTGTGTCTTATGGAAAAGTCTAGAATAGGGGTACACTTGTAATTTCACTTATGATGTAAACTCTATAAATAGGAGTGAATAGGCTATGGTTTCGGCATTGAGTGGAGAAAGATTTCTAGTGTTTGTAAGCATTCCTTTATCCAAAACAGTGAGTGTCTCTTCTTAATAGGCATTAGCCTTCTTTGAAGTTTAGCTTTCTTTGTGCGGTTAGCAACATCTCCATTGTCTTGGGCAAGGCTTAGCAAAGCCAACAAACACTTGCTAAGTTAGTCTACAATGACAAATCTGTGTATCTAAAGATTTTGTTGCCACCAGGATTGTAAAAGAAATCAAGGAATCCATTGACGGAAGCAAATGTGATAATGCGAACATGGATTCTATGATGCGTGCACTTGAAACACAACTGCGTGGAAAACAATTTTGCCTGGTACTTGATGATGTGTGGAATGAAGATCGGGGGAAGTGGGATAATTTGAAAGATTCTTTACTATCACTAGGTCCTTGTAACTACACGCAGTGACAACGTTGCAACAATCATGGGAACGGTTCCTACACACCGTTTGGAGGGACTATCGAAAGATGAATGTTGGTCTGTATTCAAGCGGGGAGCATTTGGGAATGGGGGACCGGAAGAGAGAATTCAAATCTAGTGAAAATAGGAAAAGAGATTGCTAAGAAGTGTAGAGGAGTTCCACTTGCAGCAAAGGCTCTTGGAGATTTGATGAGATCTAAAAGGGAGGAAAGTGATTGGTTGTCTATTCAGAGAAGTGAAATTTTGGATTTACCTGACGTTGGAAATGGAATCTTACCTGCACTAAAGTTGAGCTATGATCACTTGCCATCAAATTTGAAACAGTGTTTCTCATATTGTTCCGTATTTCCAAAAGATTTTGAGATTGTAAAAGAAATGTTATTCCAGATGTGGATGGCTGAGGGATTTCTTCAACCATCCAAAGGAAGTAAACTAGAGATCATGGAGGATGTGGGTCATGAGAATTTCAATAGTTTGCTTCAAAATTCCTTCTTCCAAGATGCAGAGGAAGACAAGTATGGGAATATACGGGGGTGCAAGATACGGGGGTGCAAGATGCATGATCTTGTGCATAATCTTGCACAATTTGTTGTGGGGACTGAATGCTCAGTTGTGGGGATGAGTAAAGTAGAAGATATTTCTGAAGCTCGTCATTTGTCATTGCTTGTTGATGAAGAACAAGTTCCAGCATCACTTTTTGAAGCAAATAAATTGCGCACGTTTCTTTTATCGGGTCGATGTTTAGTATCTTCTAGTGACTTGGATAGAATGTTCTTGAACTTTAAGTGCTTCGGGTCCTAGGTTTAAGAAGAACTTCCATTGTTCATTTGCCACCATCAATTGGAAAGTTGAAACATTTAAGGTACCTTGACCTTTCATATACAAAAATTAATAAATTGGGTGGCTACCCTATCTTAGGTCTCTTTACATAAGTAGAATGAAAAATGTCAAAAGTATTGATGGCGAGTTCTATCATGGAGAATTATCACAAGCAATAGGAGCAACCTTCCCATCATTAAGGAAACTCAATCTAACTTACATGGATAATTTAGTAGAATGGTTAGAAGTGTCAGTGGTGGTTTCTTCTTGTTTCCCTCGCCTTGAGGGGTTGGATATGAGATATTGTCCTAAGTTAAAAACCATGCCAAGTCGGTTTACTTCTCTCACCTCCCTTCATATATACAATTTACAAAAGCTTGAGTTTCTTCCAGAATGGTCACCACAAAACAATAAAAATATTCGGAGTATGAGTATTAGGGATTGTCACAAGTTAAAAGCCATTATTTCAAGCAAAAAATGTGAAGGAATTCAAAGAGAAAGCGAGGAGAGACTTCAAATGCAAGCTCTCGAGACGTTGCATATAGGGAGCTGCTCTAGACTAAAGTCTATTATTCAGGATGTGCAGTGGAATTTCACCTCTCTTAGAGAATTGGATATTCATGACTGCCATGAATTAACTTGTTTACTAGATGGTCGGCATCTCCTCAAATCCCTCAAGAAATTGTCCATTTTGAATTGTCCTAATCTAATGTATGTTCCAGAAGTACAAGGCTTGATCAATCTGAAAATTTTGGTCATTTGTGGATGTGAAAAATTGCAATTTTTACCAGAGGTGCTACAATGCCTCTCCGCCCTTGAGGATTTGGAAATTGGTGGTTTTTCAGACGAGCTGGATTGTTTTCCCAATGCAGAGGGTATTCAATGCCTTGTCTCCCAAAAGAAATTATGTGTTTATGGTTGGCCTAAGCTCAAGTCTCTGCCTGAGCAAATTCAACACCTCACCACACTGCAATATCTAAGTATAATCAATTTTGATGGTCTGGTGGCTTTACCTGAGTGGCTGGGGAACCTTAGCTCTCTTCAAAATCTGGAAATTAGGGATTGCATAAATCTAATGTATTTGCCCAAAAAGGAAGTAATGCAACACCTCACTATCCCAGAAGGTCTGAAGATTTATAATTGTCCCCTTTTGAGCGAAAGATGTGCCAAGGAGAGAGGCGAGGAGTGGTTTAAGATAGCCCACCATCCATGCATCTGGATTGATTACGTCAGGTTCGTTATTCAATTCATGATTTTGCTCTTTTATTTTCATTCATAGAGAGTAGTGATTAGCGGACCCATGTCTTACCCCGTGTCCTTGTGTCCCTTTTAACACCCCTTTAACCTTGGTTTAGCTTAAGAAAATTAAACTTAAGATTTTGATTTTTTTTTATAAAAACAAATGAAGGCTGGATTGCTTAACCCTACGGGTTAGTGAATCTTAACCACAGTTGGTGTTTGTTTAAAAGTGAGGCGTGGACCAATGAGGGCCGGCCATTCAGTTACATAATGGAAACCCCAGGTCCGTTAACTATTTTCCTTTAAAAAATACTAATGGATTTGAGGGTATGGTACTTGGGGATTCGGGGCGTAGCCCCGAGAAAAAAAAATTTTGGTTTTTTTTATAGAATTTTTTTCCGATTATGGCCTTGAGGTTGTCACGTGTCCCTATTGATACCCCTTAACTGTGGTTAAGGTTCACCCACCAATCCTTGGTTTAAAAAAATATCAAAATGTTTTTGATAAACCAAACAATATTTTTTCTAAAAACCAAGGATAAGTAGGTGAACCCTAAGAGTGGCTGAATTTTAACCATAGTTTAGGGGTGTCAGTAGGGACATGTGGCGACCTCAAGGGCATAACCGGACTCCAAGGAGTCAACTTGAGAGAATTTCGAGTGAACTTAGTTAGGCACTAAAGATACACAACAATTGAGGGCCCACTATATATGACAAAACAATTGGGGGGCACTATATATATAAAACAAAAAAATTTGGAGAGGCCAACTTTACTAATAAAATTTTAAAAATTTAAGGGGCCACTATTTCATACCACCTCAAGAAAGAATTACAAAAATTTAGGATTTCACATTCTGATATCACATCATCACGAATGGATGATGTCATCCCAAATATCACATCATCATATTCAAATTCTCTACTATGATTTGATTAGGTTCATGATATTTATTAATTGAGTCCTCTCATCCCCTCCCCGCGGATCAGTTGTTATGATCTAATCTTTAATTTAAAGTTATCCATCTTTTCTAAGTTTTGATAAATTAAGACAAAATGGATGCTTGTTGGCCTTTCTGGGAAGTTGTTCATAGATGGAATTTTGCATTACAAACAGGTCTAGGTAAAGTTCTCTTCTTGCAATAATTTCATTAGAAGTTATGATTTCATCTTATCTTATGTTACGATATGTTTGGTTTATTCATTTCATCTCTTTTTCATTTATCTTTTTGCTAAAGATTTACTTTCTTATTTAAATATGCGCTCCATTATCCCTTTGATTTGAGTCTATTTGCTTTGTTTGGATTCATTAATTTATTCTTTAATTTTCTCTTGTGTATCAAACTAAAAATATGTTTCTCTACTATTTAGGAACTGAGATTATATTCTTTGAGATCTCTCTTCAAATAAGTTGGATTTTCAGAGGCTAAGAGCAAGGCTTTTACCATATAATATATGCTAAATCATCTTGAAAAAAATTATTATATTTCTAATTACAGTTATTGCACAAACTTAGGATTTTCATTCAAGTTCAATTAAGAACTAAAAATATCATCTCTATACAATTTTTTGTCTTGATTTCTCTACTTGTATTTGATTTCTTAAAGGCAGAATATGATGTACACTCTTTAAAAGTGTACCATATATTATTATTATTATCTATGCTTTATTTATAAGCCTATTGTTAAGAATAGTGAATTACTATTCTCATTAATAGCATTTAACCAGCCAAGCAACTCATCAACTTTCTTAGTTCTGTCAACTAAGAATTGTTGAAGCCTAAAATAATTAGACCAAGTGAAAAAGTTATCTAGCCAATGAAAAATTCATTCCAAATCACCAACCTTATTTTTCTAGCTTTTCAAGTTGTAGCTATCATTTATTCAAAGTCACTCTGATTATATAGTTCTTAGGTTATGTCCTTGCCAAGAGATGATGCAATGAATGGGATATATGGATCATTAAGTAGCGAGGCCACATCTATGGTATGGGGATATGGTTTACAATAAGCATATGTGGATCATTGCTATGATTATCATTCAATAGATCTATGGTATATGGTATTATGAATTCACTATATTGTTTAATTTTTTAATTTGAAGTTCAGCATGAGGAGTGAAAGCCATTGTTTGTAAATAGTTTGAAGTTTGATCATATTTTAATTTTGTATAATGCGTGAAAGCAATTGTTTGTATTCGTTCATGATAATTCATATGTGTTTGTTATTATTTTATTTGTCTTTATTTCATTTTATTTCTATTATGATATTGTATCATGATTTTTCAAACACTTATTTTTCTAATTACTAAACATTAGTTATACAACACTTTCATCTTCTGAGTCCAAAGTGAGAAACATCGATTTCCATTTAGTTTTTGGCATTTGATTATTTGAAGTTTTACGGGTAGAACATTAGGTTAGTCTATTAACACCATAAGTGCTTTTGAGCATTCTCCATGATTGGATTTGGTGTGATACCATGGGAGTGATTCCCAAAGGATTCTTGGTGTGATGTCATGAGAGTGATTCCCAAAAGATTCTTAGTTTGTTCCTCAGTTTTCTCTATCATTTCTATTGTTCCCCTTTGATTTTTCTGTGTTCCCATGGAAACCCTAACATTCCCAAATCCTAGAATCCTTTTTCCCATGGAAACCCTAACATTCCCAAATCCTAGAATCCTTTTTCCCAATTGAATTTGTGAAAAGCCACCCCTATTGCTGCCTCTGTGTATACAGCCCTCCCCACACGGTCTGCTCCTTGCAACCATAGACCTCCCTATTTCCTGACTGTCACAGCACCTTTCCTACTATCCCATCACTATTACAGGCTCCCTGCAATCACAGCCAGGCGCAGGTATTCCCCTTCACTCACAGCCTGTCCTAGATCCCTGTCTTGCTACAGCACTTGAATCCCTGCCGTTGTGATTGTTGTACACCTGAACAGACATCCCTAGTGCTACAAAAGCCCCCCATTTAGCCTTCCTTTGCAGCAGCAAGCAAATCCAGCCTGGCCCTTTACTGTCCAAACCCCTACAGCCTTCCCCAGCTGTCCCAGTGAAGCCGCAGCCCCACTATCCCTGCTCTTGCTGCCGCACCAATCCGAGCACCCTCCCCTTGCTGTCTAACCCTCTTGCAGCCCTTAATATTGCTGTAACAGCCCCCCTGATTCATCTTCATTATAGATACAACATTCCCATAATTAAAAAAATCCCTAAACCAGAATTTCTAAAACATTAGACAGCTATACCTGAACCCTAATTTGAATATCCAAAACCCCAAACATTAAAAATTCCCAAACCCTAACCGTTCACCCTTTTGACACCCTAAAAGGACTAGAGAATTTGTGTTGAGTAGAGAGCTAACCCCTAAGCTTGTGGAAATATAGACTTCCATACAACCCTCGTAGATATAACTAGGAATGGCAACGGGCCGGCTTAATCGGGTAACCCGCCCTGACCCTATTGGGATGGGTTTGGGGAGCACTTAAACAGGGTAGGGGCGGGTTTGAGAATGAAATGTCAAACCCGAGTCGAACTCAAGCCGGGGATGGGTTTAAGCTGTCCCGCCCCGACCTGCCTCATTTATAATGTGAAATCACTATTTTACCCTTATTTTAATCCTAAAATTAGCTCATAATACATATAATTTCAATATAGTCTCGACCCACCCCGACCAGCACCATCTAGTGCTTAACGGGATAGGGCGGGATGGGGACGGGGTTAAGAAGTGTTTTGAAAATTCGGAACCGCCCCGCCCCGGGTTTGGGATGGGAATGGGGTAGAAGTTTTCCATTAGGGGTGGGGTAGGGTTGGGGACGCCGTGGCCCAAACCCGACCCATTGCTATCCCTAGATATAACTGAGGGTCACATTGTAGGTTTGTGACGTGGCCTTGAATTGATATAAAATTGCTTTCATAAATTTCTTGATTAATTATTTGTGACAAGATTGTTATTTTATAGTTTTCATTATTCTTGTTAATCAAATCTTGATCTCAGCACACTAGATTTTACCATTGCATAGCCCTACATCAACTTTGGTATCAAAGCTTAAGCTTAAGCTTAGGGAGTGAGTCTTGCATTTAGATTTAGGAGCCCATCATCATTGTTTGCATTGCATTCATTGTTAGGACACCCTAGAGTCACCTCATGTATGCCCATGCGTCGTGGTTGTGATCACCAGTTCGACATGGAATCTTCACAGTTGACCAAACTTTTAGAGACCCTCAACGACTGTCTAACAAACTTGGAATCCAAGATGGATGTATGAAATATTGCAATCACTATCAAGTACCACCATCACCTATCTAAATGCAGTAGATACCTCCCTCCATCATGACGATAATAGAGGTAGTGATAGAGGTGTCAGTGCGATGTGCAGTAGAGAGAGAGCTGGTCCACAATTTCATGAGGTCTATCAGGATCCATATGATCTCAATGATCATTTAATGAAAACAGTGAAGGTTGAGGCCCCAGTCTTTCAAAGTCAACTCGAACCAAAGACCTTTCTTGACTAGTTATTGGATATGGACCACTATTTTGAGTGGTATGACATATTTGAGAGTCGACGAATTAGGCTTGCAAAAAAAATTAGTGGGCTAAGGCAAACTGTATTGGCCCAATGTAGAACACTAGATTGAGAGAGCGGGCAAGTATCCCATTGCTCAATAGGGTGAGATGATGGAGAAACTTAGAAAAAATATATTCCCCGATCCTACCAACAAAGGTTATTAAACCAATGGCAATCCCTTCGTCAACGCAAAGTGTCAGCTACTGATTACATTGCAAAATTCGATGAGTACATGATGAGGTGTAATGTAAGAGAGGAACCTCTCATGACCCTTTCTAGATTTAAAATAGGCCTCTGTCCAGAGCTCCAAAAGGAGTTGATTCCTCACATTGTAAGCACCCTTGAGCATGCTTACCATATGGTGCAGGAATTAGAGCGGCTTCTAAAGTCGCAAGTCATTAGGCATTTTTACTCTCTTGGACCTAAGTCTAAACCTACTTCTTCGGTGGTAAAACCCAATTCTATGAGTCAGCCACCTAAGGGTCAACCGAATATTCCATTCAATGCTAAATTTGATAAGGAAAAATGAGTAGTTGGTGAGAACTCCAAGGGGAGTAATCAAACCAGCACTCTAGATGTCAAGGTTTCAGACATTATCCATATCAGTGCCCCATGAAAGACTATACCAAAAACCCGCTTCTTGAGAAAGAAGGCCATGAGCATAACATTGGAGGTAGTGATGAGGACCGTGAGAATGATTTTGACCCCCAAACAATAGTCATTCACATCATCAGTCCTAAAGAGTTTGAAAATGAGGTGAGAGAAGATGTTATGACTCTTGCACTTGTTAATAAAGAAGTTTCCTCTAAGCTTGGTGATGAGTACTCACAAGAGATGGAACCTGTGTTGAGAGAGTATTAGGATATATTTCCTGAAGAGTTACAAGATAAGCTCTCACCCATGCATGACATCCAGCAAGCAATTACCCTGTTGTCTATACCAAAACTCAAAGTGTTTGACAATGAGGTAAAGTTCATGAGTTATTTCTAGAAGACACTTTGGCACATGATAGGCATCGGACTTAAGTTTTCATCTGCCTACCACCCACAGACAGATGACCAAACTGAAGTTGTGAATAGGAGTTTGATCACTTGTTATGATGTCTAGTTGGTGATCACATTAGGACGTGGGATCCATTTTGCATGTAATTGAGTTTGCATGTAATAATTATGTAAAGAGAACCCTAGTCATGAGTTCATTTGAGGTAGTGCATGGTTATAAGCCTAAGAAACTTATAGATCTCATTCTCATGTCAGCTACACATAGGTCATCTAAGTCTGCAGACACCTTTGCACATTATATTAATGAATTGCATGTTGAGATTAAGAAACAAATTACCAAGAATAATGATAAAAATAAACTTGTTGTTGATTCACATTGTAATTACAAGGAATTTCAGGTGGGTGACTTTGTGATTATTCAGGTTAGGCTTGAGCGATTCTGACAAGAGGTTGCAAAAAAGCTACAAGCTCGCAATGTTGGTCCCTTCATAGTATTGAAGTGTGTTGGTTCCAATGTGTATATTCTAAACCTTTCACCGGACATGGGTATTAGCCCAATATTCAATGTGGAGGATCTTGTGCTTTTGTGAGGTCCAGCAGTCCCACCCCCTAAATGTTGTGTTTTTTTCATCTATAATACATCTCCCATCCCTTAATGCTGTGTTTTTTTCCAAGAAAATTGAGGGAAGCGGAGAAAAGAAAATCAATTGTCCTAGTGTATTATGATAAACAGAGAAAATCAAGGAGGAATTTTCTTGTTGTTGTTTGGTTCCCAAGAAAATTTGTTGAAAAAGCTTCTTCACAGGGTTTGTTAATGATCCTCCATGCCTCAAATATGAGCAATCTGATAGCGAGAAGGGAGAGAAAGACTCTTCCTTGCAACCTGTAGCAGTGTTGGATATTTAAAACGAATACATGAAAAAGGGCAACCTTGCATTAAGTGTGGGTGTGGTTTCAATATGTATTGAATAGTCCCATATGGAATATTTACTTATGCATTTTCAAACATATATAGTAGAGTTGGAAGAAGGCTTGGGCCTTCAAAGGGCATTGGAAATTGTTACCTATCCCCCAATGTTGCTTGTGACTCTACTATGCCCAAATAACCAAACACACACACACACACGGGCTGGGACAGGCTGGGTTGGGCTATAAATGAAATACAAATTTTTTTTTTGGTCCTTCTCATTTAAATGTTTTTAAAGAAGTCCAAAAAAATTTTAAATGATAACTGTTTTTGATAGCTAGGAATTGACTGCTGGTCTTTGGAAACTTTCCAACTGAATTTACTATTTTTTGTCTCACTTCTTTCTCTGTCTGAGCATTGTAAGCACCTGATTTTTACACCCCATCCTAACTATAGTTAAAGCCCATTTTAACTATGGTTATCCCCTCACATCAACCCCAGTCCCTTAAACCTAGGTAAGCCTCTAGTCAAACCCTAGTAATTCCTAAGACTCAAAATCGTGTCCTAAACCCTCACCTTAGTTAAACCCTACCCTTAGGACCAAACCCTAGGTGACCTTAGCATAACCCATGACCTATAGGGCCTGACCCAGACCTCAGAATCATTAAGGCCCAAAAGCACTAAAGCCCAAGTCCCATAACCCGTATGTGCAGGCCCAGGCCCAATTCATATAGATGTCAGAATGTCGGTAGTCGATCTACCGACATTTATTTTAAGCCTTGTTTCAAGCTATCGGTAGACCTTCTACCGACATCTTTAAGTTACGAGTTGCAGGCCTGCAACACCCCTGCACACTCTACCTCCACCTCGGTTTCTCCCTTCTCAACCCTTAGTCGACCTTACCTTGGTCCAATACCCTCCTCTCCCTTCTTCTAAATCCCTTTTTGGTCCCTTAGGAGCTTCCCTATAAAAACCCAATGCCACCACAGTTCATACGATGGGCATTTTTTTAGAGGAGAACCCCTGCTACAAAACCGAAATCCTCACCCCTCTTCACACCCTTGGTTCGGTTCTAGGCTTCCCCTAGACCTACCTCTCCCCTCCCCTACTTGTGTAGCACCATCGGAGCGCCACCACCTTGCATAGGTAGCACCCCCCCATTTGGCAGGAACAGAGCATTGGGTAGGGACACCCCTACCCATTTTTTTACGGCTTTAACATCCTTGTGAGCCTCTGGTCATCTCCAGGGGACCTTTTTACGTTTTTTTGCTGTTGGCTAGTATAAACGAATCCACACAGGGTGTTCACCCACCTAAACCATAGGTGTGGTGAACCCCATCGGGCATAACAAACTCCATAGAGCTCTCAGAGCCATTACAGAACCTTATGGGGGCCCCTCACATCATGAGGGAGCCCCTAGTAATCTCTGTGCATAGCCCCCGTTGGCATAAACCGGATTTTCAAAAATATCAGGAATTGCGGTAATACCAGTACCGCCATTCCTGGTAGAGCTGGTTTTTCTTTTGTCGGCAGTCCAACTACTAACACTCTGTTTCTGCCTTATTTCAGTAGGGTCGGTAATCCATCTACCGCCAATTTGCTGTTGCTGTCACAGTGACTTTGCAGCTCTGTGGGACCCACTCCAGGCATCCCTTGGGCCCCACACAGAGCCTGATCTCTTCCCTGGAGTCCCCTCTACACTCCCCCACCCTCGGTTTACCTCGGGTTACAGCTTAACCCTAGTTAGCTGTTAAAAAAACACTGAACAAAAACACTGTATACAGGTCGGTAATCCAATTACCGACATTATCTTTATTTTTGTTCTGGTCTTTTGCAGGGGCCCAGGCCTGGTAGGAGGCCACTTTAGGCCCTGCCTAGCCCCCTGGGCCCACCTCGGACTATACTAGACCCCTTAACTGTGGTTAAATCCACATCCGATTAACATTTAAAGGTGGCTAAGCACCCCTTAACCCCACAAACATTGGAAAATTAAATGGACATTCCAAAAAATATCATCAGACCATAATACTGCCTTTGGCCCTCTCCCTAACCCTGGTTAGTAACCCTAACCACAGTTAGACCCCCTTTACTGTGATTAGCAACCCTAATCGTAGTTAACTTCGGTTTACGGCCTACTGGGCCTAAAAACCAAGTCTACCGGACTAACCTCGGCCTACCGGGCCCCGCCTTAGCCTACCAGGCTATAGCTCACTCACCCTTTACTGTGGTTAGCAACTCTAACTACAGTTAGTTCGGTCTAATCCCGGTTAGCAACCCTAACCCAGGCCGAACTCCTTCCTAGTCTACCGGACTCCTCCTTAAGCCTACCGGGCTTATATACCTTGCACTTGACCCTCCTTGGTCAACCAGACCCTAGTCTACCAGACTAGTCCATGTTAGCCACCCTTAGTGCACACATACACACGCCCCTAGCCTCGGCATAGGCTCACGTGCCTGAACTACGCTCAGTCTGATCTCACCCTATGAGTACGTAGGTAGCCCAACATTGGCCCGACCCCAGTTAGCTTTTCCCTTCTTGGATTAGCGTTCACTTAAACATTTCGGCATTCTAAACAAGATGAAGTTTATTTGGCTTAAACCCGGGGAGTACGAAACCGTTGTAAAACGGAAGCCTCGGGGTGCCTAACACCTTCCCCGGACTTAACCGAACCCCTTACCCTGATCTCTCTCGTGGACCAAGACTTTATCCAAAACTGCGGGTGACTTATCCCTTCTGAATGAATAGGTGGCGACTCTCAAAAACCCGTGAGCCACAAACAACATTGGGGAAGTGAATTTCCCGCGCTCACAGCTCTGGCGACTCTGCTGGGGATCGTTAATCAGGGTTCAACCAGGAACCCGGGTTTAAGCCAACTAAACCTTACACTTGTATAAAATGCCTAAGCGTTTAAACTAAACACTAATCATTTTACAACTCTTGATTAATTGTGTACTGTGCATCCATACATGTCATAGTAGTGTAATTAATCTCATTCAACCCAGTAGACAGGCTTATTACGTTAACGGATACTGGATGATCATCCTCAGTGTCAGTGACTTAAATGTCTTGGAGGTCCGCGGAGTTACTCTTGTTGGATTCTGGATGATCATCCTCAGTGTCCCTTAGGGAAGGATTCTGAACGCTCCCGCTTACACCAATCATCCCTTTTCAGGTATGTTCTATACCGGAGAGTTGTATATACGGTGTTAAGTGATCCCCCCATCCTACTAGAAACACCCTTGCATCAAACCAGCATTCATACATGTAGTCTAGGCTTCGGTATAGTCTACAAGCAGTCCATTCTGGAAGAGCTACAACAAACCCTAACCTGCTTACACCCTATACCTATCCCCAATCATGGTTGACTACCCGGGCACATTCTACCCGGATAACCACCCACTCAGGGGCATGTAATGAGCCAAACCTGTGCTTGTAATAAACTACATCCAGCCCTGCTTCCCGACATAACGTATAGGGTCTAAATCCCAGGCAGACAGGCCTTTACTAGGCCTGTTCCAACCTTGATCTGATAGGTCCCTCGGTTTCCAACAACGTGGGCTAAAGCACGTCGGACCTCCGTCCGTCTGCCCTATCAGATCACGTATGCCGTGTCACACCCAAACAAAATCTGCATCATCATTTTTGCATCCCATCTACATACACAGTGCACTCACAGAGTTTGTATCATTGTCTAGGTAAATGGCAGGCCCTTCAGGGGTAACTCAGTTCATGAGCCGACAATCCCGACCTGTGCATCTAACTTCTCAGGGGGCATGTGATGACAACCTCCAGGCTTCAATTGGGGCTTTCACCTCGAGTCAACGTCTTAGTTGGGCTCAATACTACAAAACCCGGAATATCCTAGACCTATCTGTAGTTAACCCGGACTCGTGCCTCATGAACACTGCTATCCAGTGCTGGAGCCTATCTCACATGATATTTTGTTTTGGTAAGAACGAGCTCTGCCTAACACTGGAAGAGATTCAGCGCATTCTGGGGTTAAACATGGATGGCGAAGCCATAGTACCGCGCTACAAGACAACATACCAGGCAGACCTATCCAGGTTCTTGCATATCAAGTCTACCTGCTTGCAGCCTGATCCTAACGGTTCTTTTGATCAGATATGCATGTCTTTTCTCAAAAAGAAGTACAAGCGCAAATAGAACCCTGACTCCATTTCAGCAGAACTTCCCGATCTCAATGCCCTTGCAATGATAACCATGTCTCAACTGGTGTTCCCAAGGTGTTGTTTGCTCGTCGAGGCAATTCTGGTCGGGATCATCGAGGACATGCACAACTCCTGCTCGGTTCTACCAATCATCCTAGTCGAGCTTCTCAGAGCTTTCAACGAGTCTGCAAACCGCAGAAAAGGCATCTTCCATGCCAGTGCACCTCTCTTACATCTCTGGTTGGTAAGTCACTTGCATACAATCATTTCAGTACCGGACGGCATCCGCGACGCTTACAGTCTGCCTCAGAAGATTTCTCAGAATCAAGGGCCGATAGTAACTACAGATGTTGGAGAGCTCTATCAGCTCCTCCAAAATCTTTCAGAGGAAGAAATCACTTGGCAATGCAATTAGCTTGTGTTAAACAGGCTACCCCGTGTTGTCATCACCGGTAGACAATGCATGATTCTTGCTAGTCTAACAGGCTCCGCAGTCTATACACCACTCTAAGTCCTCTGACAGTTTGGACTCCCTCAGTTTATCCTCGTGATAGACCAGTAGGAAAATGATTGGATCACCTTCATAGTGCACTCCGACAACCTCACCCGGCACTTCCAATCAGCTTGGCGCAGCTCCAGACGAGACTAATGGCCCGGCTTCATGGTCTTATCAGGGCCATCAACCAACTCGATATACCGACAATGGGTGGATAATCCTGACATTCTACCCGACATGCCTGCACCTAGGGAACTGCTCACACCCGTTGCAGCTCCATCACAAGGAACCATACCCCTAGCAGAGATGGTGGTTCCTTGGACAGACTTCTTCTTGGAGAGATAGCTCCAGATATAGCAGAAATGGAAGAAGCTACGGAAAGAACAACGTGTGTTCAGGCAGTAGGAAGCAAAACAAGGCCATGAACTCCAGGTCATAGAAGAACAGGTTGAACAATTGGAACAGACAATCCAATCTCTTCACAGGAGACGCCGACGTGACGCCAGGGAAACTGCCGTCATCCGGACCCAGCTTCACTTCCACCAAGAACAGCTTGATAGTGCAAAGGCGGAGATGACCTCCCGTATCCAATAATTTGGATATTGCATGTTCAGCGCTACCGGAACCCTTACGCGCATGGAGGTTGAAGTCACGTCCCTCCAGTAACAGATCATGGATCTTGAGGGCGTGCCTCATCTACTTGACTTTGCGATCCCCGAAGGGCCTACCGAGGATCGAGTCTTTTTCCTCTTTCTTTGAGTCACACTATCCATGTACCCACTGCACTCTTCATGCATCAATGAAAATCTTTTTCTAGCATCTACCTTTTGCCCTCATGCATAATCATGATTAGCTGTTGCATTCTTTTCAGTTGCATGAGCCGACCTATGACTCATTCTCTGACTGCGATTCTCGTAGAAGCAGTAGCTACCAACGCAGTCTTGACGGAAGTACCAATCACAGAGATACCCCCTTGCATAGTCCGATCAGAGAAAAGCTCCTACACAGTACAATCGGAAAGCAATACAGGATCGATGGCAGAACCTGCAGATCAGCACCAGCGGACCACGGGGATCCTACAATCATATGACAGAGACATAGCAGCCATGCAGGCGAAGCTTGACAGTGTTCTGGAATCCCTAAAGATTCTGATTGGTACCCGGACCGAAGAACCCTCCACCCGGATCCCAACCGAAGAACCAGGCGAGCGACCTACACCTGAGCCTCGCCATTTCCCCTTCATCATACCTAATCCAATACCCGCAACAGGCGGAGGAGAGGAATATGACCAGTACGAAGAGCAGCCGAAGATCTCACACGTCCACCAGGACCAACCGTCATCCTCAGATCCAAACCCTTCCTTACAAGACGAGATCAAGCAGATGAAAGAGGAGATGAGAAGAATGAAATGTACATCCACCAGTACAAGTCTATCACTGGAAGACTTAACCTTTTCATCAGGGGCTGCTGTTCCCGCAGGTTTCAAGGTCCTAGACTTTGATAAATATGATGGCTCGGGCTGTCCAAAACAACACTTGCAGTTATACTTGGGGGACATGCTCCAGCATAATAAAAACCAACCTTTACTCATCCAGTACTTTCAGAAGAGTCTGAAGGGGGCAGCCCTTACATGGTGGATGTCGGTAGACAAGCAGAAAGTCAAGACCTAACAGGATGCCATGGACAGTTTCATAGAGCAGTACTCCTTGAACCAGGAGCTTCGCCCTCAAAGAAGCCAGCTCGAACAGCTAAGCCAGTGCAACAACGAATCATTTCTGGAGTACACCACCCGTTGGAGGAAAATGGCAGCAAAGATCCTAACTCCTATCCCCAAGGAGGAACTAGCAGGCATGTTCATGAGCACCCTGAAGCAGCCCTACTCTACACTCATGGTGACCTTACCGGTAGTGGACTTCGGCACTATCGTCAGGACAGGGGCCCGTATCGAGACTGCTATTAAGAGCGGGGCCATTCATTCCAATTTAGGACTTGATTCCCCCAAGTCAACGACCTCATCTAGCAGAAAATATTGGTCCCCAGGACCACAGAAAGAAGGAAGATGTACATATGATTGGTTTTACGCCACCCATAAGATTACCAGCTCCAACAGCTTAGCAACAGTTAGTTAGCAGGAATACCTGGCCAGCCCGACCAACTCAGGGGCAAAACCGTCCTCCCAGAAAGCACACCCGCAGTGAATGAAGGCATCATCAGACCCTCTTACCGATCACCTGTCATAATCCCTTCCCTCAATCAAATATAAAGATTGTTCAGTCTTAAACCTAGATACCCACCCCTGAGCAGATCATCTACACAATTCCTTGCCCTGCAAATTGGCCAACAGCTCCAGTTCAAGCCTCAACCTCTTCAGGCCCTGTTCGAATCCCTTACATCCCAGAGCCTCCTTTTAACCTCAACCGAGTACCCGCTCCTCGTTCTCTCGTCCTTAAAAGTGAGAGCATAGCCTACCTAACCTGATCTGGCCGGGTATATCAACCTCCTGCAACAGAGCCGGCAAAGGTGAAGAATACAGAAAAAGAGAAAGCAGGGGTATCAGACCCTCAGAAAGAAGCAACAAATTCAACAGTTTTATTGAAAATCCTGGAAAAAGCAGAGGAATTCAGTATCACTCAACAATTGAGCAAGGTCCCAACACAGATGTCCATCTTGGGTCTTCTTTTCACTTCAGAGTATCACAGGAAGCAACTGCTCCAAGTATTTGGCAATGCCCATGTAACGCCAGACATAACGCCCGAGAAACTGGGGCAAATGGTATGGCAAATCCTTGAACCCAAAGTCATCTCCTTCACAGAAGAGGAGATACCGGACAGTGACAGGGACCATACCCGGGCTTTGTACATTCCAGTACAGTTATGGACCGAACATTATCATCGGTGCTCATCGACAATGGCTCCGGCCTGAACGTCTGCACACTCTCCACACTACAAAAACTGGGCTTGGACCTCAGTCAAGTGGAGAAGAGACCTATGACCATCAGGGCCTTTGATAATACCACCAGGCAAAACCTAGGGGACATTGACCTGACCATCGGGGTCGGACCTGCTCAGTTCTTAACAAACTTTCAGGTGGTGAACGGCCAGCCTCTTTCACGCTACTCCTAGGGAGGCCATGGATCTATGCGGCTGGAGCCATTCCCTCGTCTTTGCATCAAAGAATCAAGTTCATCCAGGATGACCGTCTGATTGTCATTCCGTCTGAAGAGTTGGCAAATTCCTTTGGGGACATCCAAGAGCTGGGGCAAGGCACTGCCTTCATGACATTCCAGTTCAAGCAGGTCAGTTCTATCACCCAGGTAGAAATCAAGGCAAGCAAGCAGTGCCACTGTTTGTCAGAATGATGGCCAGAATGAACTATCAGCCCGGAAGTGGTCTCGGTGCCAGGAATCAGGGCATGAAGAAAAGATACACGCCTCCTCGTTATACACCTCCCTTTGGTTTGGGATACAAGCCCAGATACGAGGACTACCTTTCTAAGCTGACTAGGAAGAGTAGACAATCGGTGAAACCTGAACCCCGACCACACATCTCTGTAACCTTCCCCGTGGGAATCCATGAGACTTACCCGGAAACCTCTCCTGCACCCGTTGGCTTAACACCCCAGCCCAGTGATGAGTCTTCAGGGATTCCAGAACCCGAAGTGTTCGCTATGGCCCAGATGTTCGACGAGCTAACTTTCGAAGATGCTATCGAAGTAGAATATCCAGCAGGAGAGCAGGTCTGCACCCTCTCCAACAGCGTCGAAGCGTCATCAAATTGCCAACCACTAATCCATTGGTGGACTGAGGCTCTCACCATCGAGGCCAACCAGGGCCAGGGCAAACACAGTGCAGGACAGGTTGGTCCGAGACACCAGTGAACTAGCATCACCCTTCTCCTCCATCTACTTCTCTTTTGCTCCCGTTTGTAAAATCCAAAAGTCAGGCCACTGTCGGCCTCTTTTTGTTGGAGTCTTTTTGTAACAAGTCATTTTGAAAATCAGATTGTTTTGACTCAAAAATCATGTTTTCGAAAAAAACATTTCATATCGGCTGATGACGAAATCACACGGACTCTTCCCCTGGAAGGCCTAGTGTCCTGAAGCCAACAAATCATCATTATCATCAAAGCATGCTAAACTAAAGCTAATTGATTTACCAGAAAATTACCTCTAACAGGGCTACCCCTCAAACCCTCCTTGAACTCTCCGAAGCAGAGTATGACTTAGAGCAGGAAGAGGAACCGCCTCAGAAAATTATGGACCTCCTCGAGCACAGCGAAGGACTTCTACAGTCTAAAAGGGAGGACACTGAAACAGTCAATCTGGGATCCACAGGGAACCCCTGACTAGTTAGAATCGGCACCAGCATGAACCTTCAGCGGAAAGCAGACATGATCAGTTTCCTGAAAAGCTACAGTGATGTCTTCACCTGGTCATATGCTGACATGCCAGGCCTAGACCCAGCATTGGTGGTACACAGACTGCCCTTGAACCCCGACGTCAGACCAGTGAGGCAGAAACTGAGACGGATGAGGCTCGAATGGTCATAGAAGGTCAAGGAAGAAGAAGACATAGTCCCAGTACCCAAGAAGGATAGCGAGGTCCGCATGTGTATTGACTACCGGAATTTAAACAGGATAAGCCCCAAAGACTACTTTCCTCTCCCGTACATTGACGTTCTGGCCGACAATATTGCTGGGCACGAGACTCTCTCATTCATGGATGGTTTCTCCGGATACAACCAAATCAGGATGGTAGAAGAAGACATGGAGAAAATCTCCTTTATCACGCCTTGGGGCACATTCTGCTACAAGGTCATGTCCTTCGGACTCAAGAATGCAGGGGCCACCTACCAAAGGGCCATAATAGCCTTGTTCCAAGACATAATGCACAAGTCCACTGAAATCTATATGGATGACATGATCGTCAAATCACCGACGGTCGAACAGAACCCAGAAGACCTGAAGAGAATCTGCGATAGACTCCGAGAGTACGGCCTAAGACTGAACCTGGCCAAATGCGTCTTCGGAGCCTCATCAGGAAAGCTCCTTGGTTTCATAGTCAGCAAAAGAGGCATTGAGATCGATCCAGCTAAATCTAGAGCTATCATCGAAATGCCAGCACCCCAAATTGAAAAGGAGATCTGTGGTTTCCTGGGCAGAATTCAGTACATCAGTCGGTTCATTTCTCAGCTAACTCCAATCTACGAGCCGATCTTCAAACGTCTCTGAAAGAATACACCGACAATCTGGAGAGCAGAATACCAAGAAGCCTTTGACAGAATAAAGCAGTATCTTTTGAATCCTCCAGTACTTGTGCCTCCTACACCGAGACGTCCACTGCTACTCTACATCTCCATGCAAGAAACCACCATGGGGTGCATTCTGGCACAACATGATGAGACTGGCAGAATAAAGCAACCATCTACTATATCAGTAAGCGTCTGGTCGAGTACGAAGAGCGGTACAGCCCTCTTGAGAAGACATGTCTGGCACTGGTCTGGGTAACTCAACGTCGTCGGCACTATCTGCTTTCCTACCCAGTAATTCTGCTCTCCCGGATGGACCCACTGAAATATTTACTGGAAAAGCCAGCCACCACCGGAAGGACTGCCTGATGGCTCATGATGTTGTCTGAATTCGACATCACATACATGACCCAGAAGTCAATTAAGGGGTAGGTGATAGTAGATCACCTGGCCCACACTTCGACCCAGGACTACGTGTCTGTACATGATCAGTTTCCAGATGAAGCCATCCTGTATACAGAAATGGATAAACAAGAATACTCCGACTGGGAGTTGTACTTTGACGGAGCTACCAACAGTCATGGGCATGGGGCAGGAGCAGTCCTGATCTCGCCTAAAGGAGCACACCTCCCTATCTCTGTCAAGCTGAAGTTCAGATGCTCCAACAATGAAGCAGAGTACGAGGCATGCATAGCAGGACTGAAAGAAGCCCTGGACATTGGGATTGAAGAGGTAGACGTCTACGGTGACTCATCTTTGGTAATCTGTCAAGCAAATGAGTCTTGGGCCATTCGAGAAGCAAGGCTAGTCCCGTACTTAGCCTACCTCAATCTGCTAATCAGTCAATTCAGAAGAATCAGTATCAGCCACCGGCCGAGGAACCAGAATAGATTCGCTGACGCACTGGCCGCTCTAGCTTCAATGGTACAGATCCCTACAGAAATCATGCTCTGGCCGATAAAAATTCAACAACAAGATCAGCCTGCCTACTGCCTTCAGATTGAAGAGGTATCAGACAATAAGCCTTGGTATGTAGACATCAAGCAGTATCTCGATGATGGGACCTTCCCTCTCGATGCTACCAAAACAGATCACCGGGAAATCAGAAGACTGGCCATTCAGTTCGTCCTATCAGGGGGCATCTTGTACAAAAGGTCGCCGAACCTACTTTGGCTCAGATGTCTAGATACCAGTGAAGCAGCACAGGTAGTCGAAGAAGTTCATGGAGGAATTTACAGCCCACACATGAACGGGTTGATGTTATCTAAAAAGATATTGAGGCTAGGCTATTACTGGTCCACCATGGAATCAGATTGCTGCAAGCATGTACAGAAGTGCCACCCATGCCAAATCTATGCCGACAGGGTAAATGCACCGCCGAGTAGGCTGCATAATCTCACTGCTCCTTGGTCATTCTTGGCTTGGGACATCTACGTCATCAGACCCATAACTCCGAAAGCATCAAACGGACATCGATTCATCCTGGTAGCAATCGATTACTTCACGAAATGGGTCGAGGCATCCTCTTATGCCAGCATCACAGCCTCAGTGGTTCAGCGTTTTCTGAAAAGGGATATCATCTGTCGATATGGAGTCCCATATGAGATTGTAACAGATGATGCTCTCAACTTCTGCAACAAGGGGATGACTGACCTCTGCCAGAAATTCAAGATCCAACATCACAACTCTACGCCGTACAGGCCACAGACCAATGGTGCAGTTGAAGTCGCTAACAAGAATCTAAAGAAAATCATAGAGAAGATGACAACCAAGTACTTTGCCTGGCATGAGATGCTCCCTTATGCACTCATGGTCTACAGAACATCCATCCGAACCTCAACAGGAGCAACACCATTCGCTCTGGCCTATGGCATGGAAGCAGTCCTTCCTGTCGAAGTATAAATTCCATCACTTTGAGTGTTAATGGAAACAGAGCTCTCAGAAGCAGAATGGGCGCAGACCCGATACGAGCAGTTAAACCTGATCGAAGAGCGGCGACTGAAAGCCATCAACCACTCTCAGGCCTATCAAAGGTGCATGGCTAGGGCATTCAACAGGAAAGTCAAGCCAAGAAATATCGAGATCGGCGACCTGGTTCTCTAGAAAATGTTGCCAAACCGCCCTGACCCAAGGGGCAAGTTTACTCCCAACTATGAAGGCCTATATGTCGTCCGAGATAAATTCTCCGGCGGTGCCCTTTAGCTCGGACGTATGGATGACGAAGACCTCCTAGAGCCCGTCAACATTGACAAAGTCAAAAGATACTACGCTTAGGGTCTAGATCTGATAGGCGCTTTGCACTTGTAGTTTCTCTGGGAAATGATAAGAGGCCATCCTTGGCACACTCTTCATCCCTCTTTCCTGTAATCCGTTTACAAAACAAATAAATCTCGCTAGTTAGCCCTTTGAGCCTGACAGCCCTTCTTTCATTATACTTTTCAGTGACCTGATCCTGTAAAGGTACGTAGGCAGCCTATCAAATCAGGTGCGGTCACATATGGGGTATCCACTCTTTAACTCTCCCCAAACAGAGTCCCTCTTTCCCCAAAGGAGTCATCAGCTCTCCCCAAGCAGAGACAAACTCTCCCAGCTTCCCAAGCAAATCGACTCACATGGGTATAAAATTTATATCGAAAGAAAGCCCAAAATAGAAGTCGAAATATTTCAACAATTAGAGACTCCCCACAAAGAAGACCTCTCCGGACTCTTTACCCAGCAGAAACAATCTCTCTAGAAAAATAGAATCATCGGGCAGAGACAACCTCTCTATCCCTAGTAGAGACAACCTCTCTCGCTCCTCAGGCAGAGACAACCTCTCTATCCCCAGCAGAGACAACCTCTCTATCCCCAGCAGAGACAACCTCTCTCGCTCCTCGAGCAGAGACAACCTCTCTATCCCCAGCAGAGACAGCCTCTCTCGCTCCCCCAAAAAAACAAAAAAAAAAAAATCATCACCGGGAATCATAAGGCACAGGCCTTAAGCAAACAAATCCCCCCAGAAACAGAAAAATTATCCCTAGAAAGTGAAAATCAATTATATCAAACCAAAACCTCCAAGGGAGAGCAAATCAACTACAAAACAGGAGAAATCCCAGGGTGTCTCAAACTTGGTCCCTCAGCCTACATTTCGTCCTACTATAAGTCCTCCTCGATCCCTTAGGAATTACGAGTGCAAGTGCAATATCACATCTGAATCCCCAGCGGAAATATCATCCTCAAATGCCTAGAGGAGCGCCATTCAGGGCTATGATGGGAGAAAACCTTCTTTCCCAACATAAACAAAACTTCCCCAGTAAGTTGCGGGCATGAGTGAAAACCGGCAACGGCCTCATTGCACAAAAATCACGCATTCCCCAGACTTAGTCTTGTGACTAGGGGCAAAAAAGGGATAAAAATCAATCAGCTTTGCAGGCATGAGGAAAATCGACAACAACCTCATCGCCCAAAAATTATGCGAACCTCATGACTTGGTTATTCCAAGGGTAAAAAAGGAAGAAAGGCTGAAGAGCAGTTTGGCAACAACATCCTGCAGCAATCAGGCTAGCTAGATAAATCCCCTATAGCAATCCCTGGTAGGTGGCATGGAAGAGTAGCTTCCCTAACACTAGGCTCCAGCAGAGTTCAGATCCCCAGCAGTGACCTACGGCAGTGTCATATCCCTCAGCACATCCCCAGCAATGGTCTATAATGGCTTACATCCCCCAGCGGATCTCCCCAGCAGGAGCATCCTATTTACTCCCCCAGCAAGCTTCTCCCCAGTCAGAGTCTAATCTCCAGCAGTGACAAAACAAATGGGTCTACCGTGAGCATCCTCAGCGGTGACAAAACTTCTTCTGGGTCATACTCTGCTCTCCAAGAGCGAAAGGCAGATTAAAGAACTCCCCAAAGCCCTGACTGAAGCACTTTCCTAGCAAAACTGATAGCTAGTTGAACATTCTTTTGTTGAAAGCAAAATTTTTACAAAAGACCAAAACCTTTACAAAATGTCTTCAAAAACAAACTCTTTGGTATCCTAACCAGTTTGTACCAGCCTGCACTGAGCAGCCCCAGCAAGACAAAGCAGAAGATGCCGACACCATGTATCCCCGCCAGTTGCAATCAGTAGAGTCATGGGAAAGCATCCTCGCCTTTATCCCCTGCATGACATCCCTGTATAGCGTCATGCTTCTGGTGACCAAACTCCCCAGCATCACCTATGATCAAAATCCAGTGCCTCTCGACCATTTCAATCATCCGGTTAACACCTCTTAGACATGCCGCCTCCTCGACATCCCGTGTATACCTTTACAACGTATACCTCCTGCATGTCCTCTCTTTCGACACCCCGTGTGTCCTCGACATCCCGTGTATACCTTTACTGCATATACCACCGGCATGTCCTCCCTTTCGACACTCCCGTGTGTCCTCGACATCCCCGTGTATACCTTTACAGCATATACCGCTGGCATGTCTCCTCTTTTGACACCCTGTGTGTCCTCGACATCCCGTGTATACCTTTACAGCATATACCACCTGCATGTCTTCTCTTTCGACACCCCCGTGTGTCCTCGACATCCCGTGTGTACCTTTATAGCATATACCTCCGGCATGTCTCCTCTTTCGACAGCCCGTGTGTCCTCGACATCCCATATATACCTTTACAGCGTATACCACCTGCATGTCCTCTCTTTGACACCCCGTGTGTCCTCGACATCCTGTGTATACCTTTACAGCGTATACCACCTGCATGTCTTCTCTTTCGACACCCCCATGTGTCCTCGACATCCCGTGTATACCTTTACAGCATATACCGCCAGCATGTCTCATGCTCGACACCCCCGTATGTCCTCGACATCCCGTGTATAACTTTACAGCGTATACCACTGGCATGTCCTCTCTTTTGACACCCCCGTGTGTCTTCGACATCCCGTGTATACCTTTACATTGTATAACACCCGCATGTCCCTTCTTTTGACACCCCCGTGTGTCCTCGACATCCCGTGTGTACCTTTACAGTGTACACCACCCATATGTCACCCCCTTCAACATCCTATGTGTTCTTGACACCCTGTGTGTCTCTTCAATCAAACTCGATCAAATCCTTCTGGCTGACGCCTCTGGGCTATGCCATCCCTGCATCCATCATGCCCCAGTGAGTAGTCCGAACTACCCGCTCTTCGCATCAGAGGCTCTGCCACTACGTTGCACTCACCATTTGTACTGCATGCATACATATCATCATTCTGTATCCCTGTTATCCGAGCTTGGTGTAAAAATAGGATGATTCCAATCTTTGCCGTTCAAATCGCCAATCTTAGCATTCTCCAGCAAAGCGGGGCAGCTGTAAGCACCCGATTTTTACACCCCATCCTAACTATAGTTAAAGCCCATTTTAACTATGTTTATCCCCTCACATCAACCCCAGTCCCTTAAACCTAGGTAAGCCTCTAGTCAAACCATAGTAAATCCTAGGACTCAAAACCGTGTCCTAAACCCTCACCTTAGTTAAACCCTACCCTTAGGACCAAACCCTAGGTGACCTTAGTATAACCCATGACCTATAGGGCCTGACCCAAACCTCAGAATCATTAAGGCCCAAAAGCACTAAAGCCCAGGCCCAATTCAAATAGATGTCAGAATGTCGGTAGTAGATCTACCGACATTTATTTTAAGCCTTGTTTTAAGCTGTCGGTAGACCTTACCGACATCTTCAAGTTACGAGTTGCAGGCCTGCAACACCCCTGCACACTCTACCTCCACCTCCACCTCGGTTTCTCCCTTCTCAACCCTTAGTCGACCTTACCTTGGTCCAATACCCTCCTCTCCCTTCTTCTAAATCCCTTTTTGGTCCCTTAGGAGCTTCCCTATAAAAACCCAACGCCACCATAGTTCATACGATCGGCATTTTTTTAGAGGAGAACCCCTGCTGCAAAACCGAAATCCTCACCCCTCTTCACACCCTTGGTTCGGTTCTAGGCTTCCCCTAGACCTACCTCTCCCTCCCCTGCTCATGTAGCACCGCCGGAGCGCCACCACCTTGCATAGGCAGCACCCCCCCCGTTTGGCAGGAACAGAGCATTGGGTAGGGACACCCCTACCCATTTCTTTACGGCTTTAACATCCTTGTGAGCCCCTGATCATCTCCAGGGGACCTTTTTACGTTTTTTTACTGTTGCCTAGTATAAACGAACCCACACAGGGTGTTCACCCACCTAAACCATAGGTGTGGTGAACCCCTTCGGGTATAACAAACTCCATAGAGCTCTCAGAGCCATTACAGAACCTTCTGGGGGCCCCTCACATCATGAGGGAGCCCCTAGTAATCCCTGTGCATAGCCCCCGTGGGCATAAACCGGATTTTCAAAAAAATCAGGAATGGCGGTAATACCAGTACCACCATTCCTGGTAGAGCTGGTTTTCCTTTTGTCGGCTGTCCAACTACCGACACTCTGTTTCTGCCTTATTTCAGTTAGGTCGGTAATCCATCTACCGCCAATTTGCTGTTGCTATCACAGTGACTTTTCAGCTCTGTGGGACCCACTCTAGGCATCCCCTGGGGTCCACACAGAGCCTGATCTCTTCCCAGGAGTCCCCTCTACACTCCCCCACCCTCAGTTCACCTCGGGTTACAGCTTAACCCTAGTTAGCAGTGGAAAAAACACTGAACAAAAACACTGTATACAAGTCGGTAATCCAATTACCGACATTATCTTTATTTTTGTTCTGGGCTTTTGCAGGGGCCCAGGCTTGGTAGGAGGCCACTTTAGGCCTTGCCTAGCCCCCTGGGCCTACCTCGGACTATACCAGACCCTTAACTGTGGTTAAATCCACCTCCGGTTAACATTTAACGACGGTTAAGCACCCCTTAACCCCACAAACTTTGGGAAATTAAACGGACATTCCAAAAAATATCATCGGACCATAATACTGACTTTGGCCATCTCCCTAATCCTGGTTAGCAACCCTAACCACAGTTAGACCCCCTTTACTGCGATTAGCACCCCTAATCATAGTTAACTTCAGTTTACGTCCTACCGAGCCTAAAAACCAAGTCTACCGGACTTACCTCGGCCTACTGGGCCCCGCCTTAGCCTACCAGGCTATAGCTCACTCACCCTTTACTGTGGTTAGCAACCTTAAGTGTTGTTAGTTCGGCCTAATCCCGGTTAGCAACCCTAACCCAGGCCGGACTCCTTCCTAGTCTACCGGACTCCTCCTTAAGCCTACAGGGCTTACATACCTTGCACTTGACCCTCCTCAGTCAACCAAACCCTAGTCTACTGGACTAGTCCATGTTAGCCGCCCTTGGTGCACACACACACTCCCCTAGCCTTAGCACAGGCTCACGTGCCAGAACTACGCTCGGTCTGATCTCACCCTGTGAGTACGTAGGCAGCCCAACACGGGCCCGACCCCAGTTAGCTTTTCCCTTCTTGGATTAGCGTTCACTTAAACATTTCAGCATTCTAAACAAGATTAACTTTATTTGGCGTAAACCTGGGGAGTACGGAACCGTTGTAAAACGGAAGCCTCGGGGTGCCTAATACCTTCCCCAGACTTAACCAAACCCCTTACCCTGATCTCTCTCATGGACCAAGACCTTATCCAAAACTTCGGGGGAGTTATCTCTTCTGAATGAATAGGTAGCGACTCTCAAAAACCCGTGAGCCACAAACAACATTGGGGGAGTGAATTTCCCGCGCTCACAAGCATTACTGGAAAATTACTGTATTCTGAAAGTCTATGATAGTTCCAAATCCTAGAGCTCACTATGGAAGGATATAGTCAAGGTACAGTAAGGATCGTTTCACTGTGAGATCTTTCTATTTGGCTTTGGGGGATAGTCTTAGTTGTTCTTTTCCTTACAGTTTCGTTGATTTACTCCCATGGATTTCTTCCTAGATAAACTTCTTCTTTCCAAGATAAAAATTCTCACATTGGATCATTTAAAGTGTAGGGGTTGACAACTTGCAATGAATGCTTCATGCGTATGCCTGAGGAGGAATCAGTGGCTGTGGATCAGAGGGATTTTGAGATATTTCCTATCCCGCTTGGGGATGTCAGCGGTTTTCCTTAAAATTCTCAGCTATTAGTCTCTTACTGGATTTTGAGAGACGTTGACAACCTTCAGAGAAGGATTTTGAGGGCTCCCCTAGGAGCCATCTGCAGGGGTGTGGAATAGAAATAGGAGATTTTTTTTTATAATTGTGTGGCCCCTGTGGGGAAGATCACTACAGATATTTTAAAGTAGGTTTTCAATGGGTGCTCTGTTGAATTAGATGCGGATGAGTTAGTCTTGTCTGATATCTTTCGGGATTAAGTAATGTAATTTCCTTGGTTTGCCTTTTTGTTTTGTTCAGAGTTACCAATTGGTGCTTCTTATTTGTAAATCCATTTCTCAACATATTGATTTTCTTTTCCCGATTAAAAAAGTAAACAGTCTTGCTGATAAAAAAACAAATTTGAATAACAAGAACAAATAAAACTGCAATAATTTACTAGAATATCAACATAGAAACAACTCCATAGGCATGAGAGGGACATGTATTCTTGTTAGATGCACAAAAAATCCACCCCAAACTTAATAGATTTGTTGAAAATGTAGAATCTGCATCAAACTCATAAAGTAATATGTAAGTATGTAATGATTTAAATATAGGACCAAATTAAATTAATTCATACCTCCTGGATGAAATTTCATATAAGGTGATATATTATACACACGACCTTTTAAAACAGTCCACATAGAACCTTCTGTTTGGTGTTGCTTAACTTCATCCATAGAAATGAGCCTTTTATTTGACTGTCCCTTTAATCCTGAAACAAGCAATCACGGAGGTACATAAGAAACATTGATTGGTATTTCATCTAAAAGAAACTAAGACGGATCTGCATGATAATTTAATAAGTAAAACTGAGAAGATAAACAAAGTGCAATATCATCAAATTCCAAATTGTCAAATAATCCCAACTAAACCGCTTCTTAAAGATTCAATATCTACATACCAACATAGAAACCCATAGCTTTCCTCATTACAAATCCACTTCTTCCCAGCCAAGTTAAGGGAGGGTGAATCTACCACCAGACTTTTTAGTTTATAACTTTATATAGAGCAGGAAGAGTCCTTTCCTCTTTCAAAATTCCCAAAACAAAGGGTCACACGCATATACACAGTAAAATAAAGCAAAATACTATAGGCCAACTAGCAATGAAACAATGGTGCTAAGTTTTTCATTAGTCGACCTAATGTTGCTCAAACTGTACATAAACAGTCAGTTAGAGAGAGAATTGGACCTCTATCATAAACAAACTGTCGTTTCTTTCTCTATGAGCTGACCAAGGAGTAAGTATCCAGCACTCAGCTTTCAGAAGCAAGGGGAAGAAGTGTCCGGTTTATTCCAGGTTTAACAGAAAACCAAACAATACCAAGACGAGATTCATAAGTACATTAAAAAAATTTTAAAATAAAGTTAGATGTTAGAGAAGAAAGAAAAATAGAGTCACCACCAGAAATCAAGAGCGTGAACTGCTTTAAAGTTTAAAGAGAAACTGAGTTGTCATTTTTGACAAAGAGAAAAGCTCACGAAATACCTGCAAGGTCAGGGTGTGTCCGTGTGATCTTTAACCAGTCCATTTGGCTATACCCTTTCTCAAAAGGAACCTTTGCCCGAGCTGCAGGCTTTCTTACAGCAGCCTTTTGTTCCTGTGAAATCTTAACTGATTCTCCAACATTTCCTGATACCGTTTGTTTTGACAATTCTTTCAAATGTTTTGGAGGCGACGTATCAATAACATTAAAAGACAAAAAACCAACTGTTCCCTGCTTCTTCGTGCCAGCATTCTCAAATGACTTATCTTTCCACAAAAAACTGCTGTTCTGATTACTACCAGCACCATTTGAAAATTCATCTTTTATAGTTAAAGCTCCGATGTTAGGCACAGTTTTCTGCGCTTCCAAACCGTCTTGATCAACAGGTAAACCAATCTAAACAATGAAATACAAACTGCCATGAGTAATCCATCTAATGTGAACAAATCGAAGGCTTCACTTAGTGTACCATGCAAAGAGAGATAATATAAAACCATTTTATGAGAAGAATTTAAGCTTGCCTGACAAAAAGTGAAGTCATTGTCATCTTCCATCTCACTCTCAATGCAGTCGAATGTTATACTCTATCCTGTCGACAGAACCGTTTATCAAGCAATTGGGATTTGTATTCTACTGTTCAGGGCTCAAGTCAATAACTGAAGAAAATAATTGCAAAAAGAGCTAAAAACTTGAATGTGAAAACTTCTATAGCTAAAAAAATTACCTGAAAAAAAACAAATGCAACATTGTTAACTAAATTGTTTCCAAAGTATGACCCAACCCATGTAATATGCACTCTACTCACCAACCTAGAAAACCAAAAAGGAATGACTTGAAATTCTCAACGGTTATAACCGGACTACTTGGAGTCCGGTCACATACTAATACTCGCCCAATGTTTGAAATCCCATTGGGATCTCGCGAAATCTTGATTTCGTCCCAACCCCCCGAATTTGAAATGTGTAATATATCGGATTTGTAGATTTCAGTTGGAATGTCAGAATTTTGGCCGAAATTTCATAAATTTATTTTTAAATATTTTTTTGTTAGTTTTTAAATAAATTTTGAAATATTCAAAAATATTTTTACATATTCATCGGAAAAAAATTATTTTAAATAATAATATTATATAAATATATTAAATTTTAATAAAATTATATTTCTACTGAAATATTTTAAAATTTCTTGAAATATCATTAATATATTTAATTTAATAAAATATTAAAAAAAAAATTCATAATTTCATAGATAAATCCAAAATTTTCGAAATTTTGATATGGGTTGGAGGACCGAAATCGCCGATATTAAATAATAATATTATATAAATATATTAAATTTATATAAAATTATATTTCTACTGAAATATTTTAAAATTTTGTGAAATATCATTAATATATTTAATTTAATCAAATATATTTTTTTTTAAAGTCATAATTTCATAGATAAATCCAAAATTTTCGAAATTTTGATTTGGGTTGGAGGACCGAAATCGCCGATATTACCGAAATTTCAAACCTTGTACTCGCCTCCCCCGTCATCGCAACCCACAAATGGATACTCATTTTTTAATATGAATTCATATTTTTAATGGTAAGTTGAGTTTTTTTAATGGTGTATACAGTCTGTTAACAACATTGTTTACTAAATTTTTTTTATAAAGAAGAACCCAAACCATGTAATATGCAATGAACTCACCAACCCAGAAAACCAATGACTTGAAATTCTCTAAGGTTATAACCGGACTCCTTAGAGTCTGGTTACTTCCCAAAGGTCAACAGTTGTCCATGTTAATACCCCTTAGTTGTCGTTAAAAGAAGGTTGTTGTGTTGTGATTGGAACCCTTGAGTCTGATTAAAACAGCAGAGAAGTTTAAGTCATAAGGAATAGGGCATCTTCTACAGTCTGTAAATACGCATGGGTTTTTTCAGTGAGCCACGATCAGTCGGTTTGTTTATGATAATGATAAAGTGTGGAAGGCTGAAAAGTAGAATAAGACTACACTTAATGTCTCTATTGGAATTATCTATGATTCCTTCAACCATTAAAGCCCTCGCATGCTGAAACTGAATCTGTAAGACTCCATTTGCTAATATAACTGATGTTGGAAACTAATGCTCCGTTTGTTTCGAAGTAAAATAGAGGAAAACAAATGAATTTCATAGAAAATGTCAGTTGTCCTAAAGAAAGTACACTTGGAAAATGACATTTTCCGTGGAATTCATTTGTTTTCCTCAAAACAAACGGAGCATAAAGGATTAAAAGAAAAAGAAATGTGGAAGGCTGTAGAGTAGAAGAGCACTACCCTTATTTTCTCTATTGGATTTACCTACAGTTCCCATTTCTATCAGCCCAGCGGGCAGCAACTTCTTCCCTTAACCATATTGTTTCAAAAACAAATCAAAACTTCCACAGACTGGTTGAAATAAACAGACATCAAACCGGCATAGCATGTCAGTTAGTCTCCCTCCTTGAAGAATCAGATCTCATCAATTCGCGCTCATACAACTTGCATCTGCCGAGTTAAGGAGCATATTACTACTCGCCTCCCCCACACAAGTTTGTGAAAATGATTACCCATTTGTTATTGGTGTTTTGAATTTTTTTTAATGGTGTATACATCCTGCTAACGACATTGTTAACTAAATGGTTTTTTTAAGATCCCAACCCATGGAACATGCACTCAACTCACCAACCCAAAAATTAAATAAGCAATAGGGCGTGTTCCACAGTCTGTAAGTTCGTCGGGTTTTCTCAGCTATCCATATTTAATTTTTTTAAAAAATCAAAAATACATATTTAAATAAATTGGTGATCAGTGAATTTCAAGGGGAACATCAAGAGACAAATAAATTGGTGATCAATGTATTTAAGGGATTTTGCAGAGGAGAATGAGTAGGAAGAAGAAGTATGAGGGAAAATACCGGAGGCAGCAGAATTAGATGTCGAAAGGAAGTCATCAACTCAAGTGGTGAGAGCAGGCGGAGATAGTAATCGGTGGATGAAAGTGTGGGCTGAAGATGACAATGGAAGAATCCTAAATCGAAATTCGCACAGGGAGTGGGCGTGAGTGAAGAGATGATCTTACAAATGAGGGAATCGTTTTAGATAAATGCACTTAGTTATATTTGTAAATTACTGTAATACGCCCGCCCAGGTATTAACTTTAATGTAGAGAAAGGATAATATAAAAGTAGGGGTTGTATAAAACCAGCATTTTGTTTATAATAGGAGTAATCAACCCCCGAAGTTTGACTGTCATTTGTGAATTTTGAATTGTGCATAAAAGAAAATCTCAAATTGAGGATCTTGAATTAGTAATCGGTCTCGGATTCAGATTGATTAATTGAGGATCCGACGGATCTCGGATTGGATTTTATGAGTAATCCGATCAACAGGTAAACCAATCTAAACAATGAAATACAAAATGTCATGAGTAATCCATCTAATTTGAACAAATCGAAGGCTTCACTTAGTGTACCATGCAAAGAGAGAGAGTGATACTATAAAACCATTTTATGAGAAGAAATTAAGCTTGCCTGACAAAAAGTGAAGTCGTTGTCATCGTCCATCTCACTCTCAATGTAGTCGAATGTTATACTCTATCTTGTCGACAGATCCTTTTATCAATCAATTTGGATTTTTATTCTACTGCTCAGTGCTCAAGTCAATAACTGAAGAAAATAATTGCGGAAAGAGCTAAAAATTTGAATGTAAAAACTTCTATAGCTAAAATATTACCTGGGAAAAACAAATGCAAGTTGATGTTAGCATGAGAGTTTCAAAACAATTACAAAAGAAAATTAATGAAACCCAAATGACTTTTATAGTTGCTATTAGAATATTCCCTTTTAGTGTGGCCATGCACTATGGTCAATTCCTTTAACCGGTTATGACAGGTTTTAATTGTAATATTGCTATCTTTTGCTAGGTGATGTAATTAGTAAGAAGATATTACACCTCTCTAATTAAGGTATGGTTATATTTAAGAGAGCTCTAATATTGAAGATTCCTTAATGGGAAGGATTCTTTCAATGTCTATAAATAACGGGAATAAGGTCCCAATTCTTATTCTAATTTTCTAAAGGGAGTAAGGTCCCAACTCTTATTCTAATTTTCTCATACAGAATACACACACTCATTGTGTGGTGAGGAATCATAAAGAGGAGAGGATTGAAGATCTTGTGCATCGGTTGTATTCAAACTATTTCACTCGGCACATTTGGATTGGCGCTATGGTCTTTAACCAAGGTAAGATGGTTAAACACATGTTATTCATTAGAATGAAAACTTTCATGTATATGTGATGATAGATCTCTAATCACTATTATGCTTAAGAGATTAATAAATCTAATATTTAGATTTACAGTTGGTATTAGAGCTTCGGTGTATTTTTCATCTGTATACATGGGGTTTTATTTTTCAAAAGGGTATTTATTTTTAAAGAAAGAAAAAATTAATTCAGAAAAGTCTATTTTTCGCTTTTGATTTTGGACTGAGATTTTGACCTTCAAAACGATTGATTCTGGGAAAACTTTCTTCACGAATGTTGTAGATCTTTTTAAGGACTTCGAAACAATATACTATTGGACCAAAATCAGATTTATTGTCATTGATTTATGGCCCAATTTCCGTATGTCATTTTCGGGTCAGATTTGATCCATTTAAATTATATAAATTGCAAACTTTTTTTTGAGTTTTCGGACTCAGTTTAAGGCTGTTTTTGGTCTGTAAAAGCTCATTTTGCTCGTTTTTTTCGAGATCTATGCAATGAGCCTATTTTTATGACTGTAAGAATTTGTTAAGGCAATGTTTTGGCTTAAATAATGAGTTGCTAATTTGTAAAGGGTTAATATATTGTTCGCATGTAATGATTATGATGAATATTTATTTATCAAATTATGATCAATAAGGATTGTGAGTTACTGATAAAGAATTGCACAAATTTATTTATGTATTTCAAACCTATTTGACATTCACATAAAAGTTCAATGTTGTGATGTGCATATTGTTCGGTTTAACCTTATGGATTTTATGATACTCCATTCATTCCTAAACATTGCCTTACATTGTGTATCATTAACCAAGGAACTTGAACCACTAATATTGAAATTAATATTTTCGCATTCATGTGGAATGCCCAATGTGAATAACATGGCTTGCAAGATTGATTTGCCCAACGGGTGATGATATTTCCTAGTGCTATGATGTCCATATTGGATTAGGTTTAATTATTATAAACTCCCTTGATACGGAATGACACAAATTTAGGTAGTCAACGTTGATGTCGCAACTTAAGGAATTTATCTACCCAAAGGTGACAATTTCTTGATGTTGTGGTGGTTGTGTTTGACCAGCCTACTATTTTGAGGAAATCGCTAGCATGTCATGACTCGATCCAAAGGAGGGACATGATGATGCAATTGATATCTCTATAAAGCACACTTAACTAGCTTTTATTTTCGAGGAGATCGCTAACATGTTATGACTTGACCTAAAGGAGGGTCATAATGATGTATTTGGTCTCTTGATAAATTATTGTGTGAGATTATGATTATTTTGCATAATGTATTAACATGTAAAATTATATTGATTTAAAAATCTTCTGAAATGAAGTTACGGAATATGTGTGTGGATATAATATGACTTTTGCCCTACGTACAACATTGAATTCCACAAACATAACTAGTATGATGGGAGGTATTGAAGCACCGAGTGGTTCAAATTATGGCAAATAGAATGAGCAAGTTTTAATTATTTTCGGTTGCCTAGATCTTGACTATTCTATATGTGAGCACGGGTTCCGGGTATCCTACCCTCACAAGGGTGTGTTGATTAGAGTTGCCACCTATTAATTTAGAAGGGATAAGTCCCCAGGGTATGGATAAGGTCTTGGTCTACGATAGAGTTCAGGGTAAGAAGTTCAGTTAAATACGGGGAAATCTGTTATGGTTTAGGAAATCTGAACCATGGAGGCGAGAGTGGCCAGTGCATCGGTAAATCTGTTATGATTCCTGGACCTATGACTGAAGGTGATTCTTCTGAATTTAGTGATCAACATATTGAGGTAGGCTAGGTATGGGACCAGCCTAGCTTCTCAGATGGCCCAAGATGCATTCGCCTAACAGATTACCAAAGATGAGTCACCGTAGATGTCTACCTCTTCAATCCCGATACGCAAGGCTTCTTTCAGTCCGGCTATGCATACCTCATATTCTGCCTCACTATTTGAACATCTGAATTTCAGCTTAACTGAGATAGGGAGGTGTGCTCCCTTGGTAGAGATCAAGACTTCTCCTGCCCTATGTCCATTACTGTTAGTAGCTCTGTCAAAATACAACTCCCAGCCGAGGTATTCTTACTCTTCAGTCTCTGCATATAGGATGGCTTCATCAGGGAACTGATCATGTACTGAAATGTAGTCCTGTGCTGGACAGTGGGCCAGATGATCTACAATCATCTGCCCCTTGATTGACTTCTGAGTCATGTATGTAATGTCAAATTCAGATAACATCATGAGCCATCAGCCTATCCTCCTGGGAGATCAGAATCGCCGGATAAGAAAGCAGATAGTACCGCAGATGCTAAGTAGCCCAGACTAGTGCTAGATAAGTCTTTTCAAGCGAGTTATACCTCTCTTCATACTCTAGCAGATGGTTACCGATGTAGTAGATGTCTTGCTCTATTTTGCCTATCTCAGCATGTTGTACCAGGACGCACCTCATGGAGGTTTCTTGTACTGAGATGTAAAGTAATAATGGCCACCCGGTGAAGGAGGCACAAGTACTGGAGGATGGGGGAAGATACTGCTTTATTCTGTCAAAGGCTTCTTGACAATCGTTTGTCCATATTGTAGGCACATTCTTTTGGAGAAGCTTGAAGATTGGCTTGTATATTAGAGTAAGCTGAGAGATAAATCGGTTGATGTACTAAATTTTACCCAGGAAACCGTGGATTTCCTTTACAGTTTGGGGTGCTGGCATTTTGATGATAGCTCTGACTTTAGCTGGATCGATCTCAATACCTCTTTTGCAGACTATGAAGCCAAAATGAGCTTTCCTGATGAGGCTCCAAAGACACATTTAGCCAGATTCAGTCTTAGGCCGAACTCTCTAAGTCTGTCACACAGTCTTTTTAAGTCTTCAAAATATTGCCTGGCAGTTGGAGATTTGACGATCATGTCATCCACATAGATTTCAGTTGACTTGTGGATCATGTCATGGAACAGTACTGCCATGGTCCTCTGGTAGGTTGCCCCTCTATTCTTGAGTCCAAAAGACATTACCTTGTAGCAGAACGTGCCCCAAGGTGTGATGAAGGAGGTTTTCCTCATGTCTTCTTCTGCCATTCTGATCTGGTTGTATCCGAAGAAACCATGTATGACTGAGAGTGTCTCATGCCCTACAGTATTGTCGATCAGGATGTCGATGTGCGGGAGAGAAAAGTTGTCTTTAGGGCTGGCGTTGTTCAGATTTCGATAGTCGATGCACATCCAGATTTTGCCATCCTTTTTGGGTACCGGTACAATGTTAGCTAACCACTCAGGGTATGTTGCTACTAATAGGAAGCCTGCTTTGATCTGCTTCTCTAACTTTTCTTTGACCTTCTGCGACCATTCGAATCTCATCCGCCTCAGTTTTTGCTTAACTAGTCTCATTTCAGGGTTCAGGGGTAGTCTGTGTATCACAAAAGTTGGGTCTAGGCCGGACATATCTGCATATGACCAAGTAAAGATATCACTGTAGCTCTTCAGGAAGCTGATTATGTCTGTTCTCTGTTGAGGGTTCATGGTTGTGCTGATCTTGACAAGCTCGGGGTTGTCCTCGGATCCAAGGTTCACTGTCTCAATATCCTTGATGTTAGACTACAGTATCCCTTCACTGTGCTCTAGGAGATCCAGAATCTCTTGAGACGGTTCATCTTCCTGCTCTGAGTCATACTAAACTTCTAAAAGCTCAAGGAGGGTTTCGGAGGTAGCCTTATTATAGGTGATTTTCTAGTAAATTATTAAGCTTAGTTTAGCATACTTATATTGTTTTTGTTGGCTGTAGGAAAAGAGGCCTTCCAGGGGAAGAGTCCGTGTGATTTCATCATCAGTCGATATGAAATGTTTTTGTAAAACATGATTTTGAGTCAAAATATCTAATTTTTTATCGATAAAAATAGTGGACTGTTGTTTACAAAATTAACTTAACAAAAAAGGGCCTACAGTGGTCGACATTTGGATTTTACAACAGGAGCAAAAGAGCTTAAAAGGAGGTGAATGGTGCTAGGTCACTACTTGACTAGACCAACCTGCCCTGTAATATGCTTGCCCCGACCTTGAATGGCCTCGATGGTGAGAGCCTCAGTCCACCAACGGATCAGTGGTCATCGACTGGATGATGCTTTGATGCTATTGGAGAGGGTGTAGAACTATTCTCCCGCTTGATCTTCCACTTCTGTGGCATCTTCGATAGTCAGCTCGTCGAACATCTAGGCCATGCTAAATACTTCTGGACCTGGAATCCATAAAGAATCTGTGTTGGGCTGAGGGTATGGATGTTAGCAGCTGGTGCAAGAGGGGTTTCCGGGTAGGCTTCGAAGGTTCTAATCAGGAAGGGTACAGAGATGTGAGGTCGGGCCTTTGGTGTCACTAACCGGATATTTTTCTTGGTTAGTTTGGTGGGATAGTCCTCATACTTGGCTTGTACCCCAATCTAAATGGAGATGTGTAGCGAGGAGGTACATATCTCTTCTTCACTCCTTGGTTCTTGACTCCCAAGTCTAACCCTGGTTGGAAGTTCATTCTGGCCATCATCCTGATAAATGGCGGTATTGCCTTCTTGCTTTGCTCTTCTATCTGAGCAATAGAACTGACCTACTCAAACTAGTATATCATGAAGGCAGTGCTTTATCCCAGCTCCTTGATGTCCCCGAAGGAACTCGCTAACTCCTCTAAAGGGATTACGACCAAGTGATTGTCTTGAATGAATTTGATTATCTGATGGAGAGAGGAGGGAATGGCTTCGGCTGCGTGGATCCACGACTTTCCTAGGAGCAAGGTGAATAAGGCTGGCACATTCACGACTTGGAAGTTGGTTGTGAAATGAGCGGGTCCGACCCTGATGGCCAAGTCAATGTTAGCCAAATTATGCCTTATTGAAATGTCAAAAGCCCTGATGGTCATGGGTCTCTTCTTCACTTGACTGAGATTCAAACCCAGGTTTTACAGAGTGGATAATGTGCAGACGTCAGGTCGGAATCATTGTCAATTAGCACTGATGATAAAGTCCGGTCCATGCATTGTACTGTAATGTATAAAGCCCAGATATGATCTCTGTCGACATCCAGTATTTCTTCTTCTGTAAAGGAGATGATTCTGAATTCTAGCACTTGTCCTACCATATGCCCTAGTTTCTCAAGCGTGAAACTTGGTGTTACATAGGCGTTGTTAAATATGAAGAGTAGCTGCTTCTGGTGATGCTCAGATGTCAGGAGAAGACCCAAGATGGAGATCTGTGCAGGAGTTTTGCTCCACTGCTAGGTGATGTTGAACTCTTCTTCCTTTTCCAGGATTTTTAGAACTGCTGAATCTGCTATCTCTTTCTCTAGGTCTGACACCCCTGCTTTCTCTTTTGCCTTTTTTTTTACCTGTTCAACCGTCGGAGGTTGGTATACCAGGCCAGATTGGGTAAGGTTGGCTATGTATTCACTCTTAAGGATGAGAGAGTGAGGAGCTGGTACATGGTTGAGGTTGAAAGGTTGAGAGGGGATGAATGAGATTCTGATGGGGCCTAAAGAGGTGGAGGCTTGAGCTGGGGCTGTGGGCCAATTTACTGGACAATGGATGATGTAGATGATCTGTTCTTTGTCAGGGTCGAGCACAGGTATCTGTACTGGTGGAAGGATAGCTTGGATGTTTGACTGAGGGAATGAGATTATAACAGGAGGCTGAGAAGAGGGCCTGATTATATCGTCATCCACTGTGGGTGCTCTGGGTCTTAACTGCCCTGCCCCGGGCTCTTCCCACTCAATGAAATTGACTTGATTGTTGTGTGGAGACAATGGTGCCTGGTTGATACTAGTGTTCCCGAGGGCCAGTTCAACCTTTCTCTTATTAAGGAGATCTTGGATAGCGTACTTTAGGCCAATACAATAGTCAGTGGCATGGCCTGGGCCTTGGTGAAAGGCGCAGTGGTGATCAGCTCTATAATTTTTGTTATGTTTGTCAGGTGGCAAAAGAGGGGTAGGGCCTCTCAAGGTGAGAAGACCCTATTGGTGAGGAAGTCCAATAACTGACTAAGAGTGTATGGAAGAGGGGAAAATTTTCTGGGGGGACGGTTTTACCCCTGGTTTTATCTGGCTGGTCGAGTGTTTCTGTAGAGCCCCAGACTTTTTCATGCTTAATGCATGGTACTTTCGTAGAAAATTTGCCTTTAATGTAGTACAATTAATAAATAAAGAAGAAATTGAAAATTTGGAAACGTAAAAAATGTTCCTTTTCGAAGTACGAACCCAACGCAAGTTAAATCGTCAAAATCTGACGAACGAGTCCAAAGATATGGCCAAAATAGTTTAGACCTGCAGACCACCGATCGCTCGGTCCATGGAGCGATCGATCAGTCCAAAACCGATCGATCGGTAGCTATTGACTGGTCAAAAATTTTGTATGGGAAAATTTTCCAGAGAGCTGGTTTTTGACCGAGAGCTCGGTCAATCCACCGATCGCTCGGTAGGCAACTGATCGATCGGTCATAACCACCGATCGCTCGGTCCCCCACGTTTTGTAGAAATTTTAGTAAGGGTGTTTTCGTCATTTGGGCGTTTCACTCATACCTTAAGATGTTTGCCCGAGCCTTTAGGGCTCATTTACCACACTTAGAAGATATTAGAGAGAAAGAGAGAAGAGAAGGAGATTTCTAAACCTAGGGTTTGATTTTTGAGAAGAAATCAAAGGGTTTGTAAACCTTAGATCACCTCAAGCTTGGATTGCTTCAAGATTCCGGTTCGAGCACTCGTGGAGCACTCTCCTCAAGCTAGGGCAGCATCTACACGCACATTTCCGAGGAGAGTTCCTTCCCTCATTTTTCAAGGTCGATACCTTGTGCTACCCTCTTAGTTATACTTTCTCTTTTCCTTTTCTATTCTTTATTTTCTCCCATTTATGACTATAAAATGAGTTGTAATGTGTGAATGGGATGAATGGATGGTTGTTGGATGTGAATGGGCGAATGGATGTCGTATGTATGGTTGTGATGAATAAAATGGGGAGGACATTGTATCCATAATGAACAAACATGTATGATGTGAGTATAACCTACCTAGAAAAGCATGATTTAGGTTTAAATAAATAATGGACACACCCTATGCTTGATGAAATGCCAAGGTGAATAAAACAAAGAATAAATTAAGAAAATGCATGCTTAATTACTTATGAACTTGTTACAGCTTATGATAGTGTGAGTTCTTATTTTCCTTAAAATGTCATAAATGCTTATTGTTTAAATTGTGAAATGCTATATATTGTGAAATCCCCAAATGTCATATTTAAATTCCAATGCAAGTATGTGCACGATTCCACGAGCACAGTATGCATGACATGATTTATCGTTGTTTTCAAGAACGAGATTTAGAGGTGGGGCATATCCTACGATATGTTTCACTTCGCTTTTGACAAGGACAAGACATGCATCTCATAAAGAAGGGTCTCCCTTCCCTCGCAAGTGCATTTAGGAAGAAGGGTCTCCCTTCCCTCACAAGTAGTTTACTTTTCGAGCAAGCATGATACATGACATGGCAAGCATGAACATTTAGGAAGAAGGGTTTCCCTTCCCTCACAAGTAGTTTACTTTTCGAGCAAGCATGATACATGACATGGTAAGCATGAACATTTAGGAAGAAGGGTTTCCCTTCCCTCACAAGTAGTTTACTTTCCAAGTAAGCATGACATGGCATGACACGCATGACACACATGATACGACAAGACAAGATAAACATGACAAGTTTTCAAACACGGAAATGGTATTTTCAGTCAAGTCAAGTGCACAAGGTTTCAAGGGTTTTATCGGTTTTTACAAAAATGCAAGCATAATTATAAACTGCTTTACTTTCCTGTCATGATCTGAATTATTTCCTACTTGAAATTTATCCAGATCAATGATCTCTAAGACCTAGAGGGGGGGTGAATAGGTCTATCTAATAATTTCTAACCAATTTTAATTTTTCAATTAATATGTTTAAAAATCAATGATTAACTCAATCAGACAATCCACACAAATCAAACACAGAAGATTTTTACGTGGAAAACCCTAACGGGAAAAAAACACGGGACCTTGTCCAGCAATAAACTTCACTATGAAAAGATATCAAGTACAAGACAAGACCTTACCAAAACAGAAACGACGTTCCTAGGTATAGACTCTTACTCTTGATTTCCACGAACCAGCAGGTTCGATCTCCGCCTTAGCAGCTTCGGTTCCACACCGACCAAATCTTTTCAAGCAACTTCAAATCCACGATCACACACGATCGATCTCCTTCCACGAAGGCTCCGGATCAAACACCGGACACACACACAAGGTGTAGGGTTGTGAATCAATTTAGTAAATTTCAAACCCTAGAGGGATCTCATACAGATCTGAGATCACACAATGCAAGATCAAAGATTTTAATCTATACTTGCATTCTCTAGGATCTAAGAAAGAGGAGGGATCAAGAAAGATCTAATAAAAACAATTAGAAAAACCCTAGAAGAGTTTCTCAGACCTCTACTCTTTCAAAAATTATCAAAGACACGAATTAGGTCTCTCAAAAATTGTTTATATAGGGTTAAAAAAAGAATCCAGAAAAAGAAAAATTCTTTTTACGGGGACCGATCGATCGGTGCTCGCAACCGATCGCTCGGTTCACAACCGATCGCTCGGTTCACAACCGATCGATCGGTTCTAATGACCGATCGCTCGGTCTTAAAACATCTCTCTGGAAAATTTCCCCATACAAATATTTAGTCCAGTCGATAGCCACCGATCGATCGGTCGCAATACCGAGCGATCGGTAGAGACAGAATTTTTGCCAAAATTAATTCATTTTATTTTTATTTGATTCAACTAAGATCAAATAACTTTGGTAGGCTTAAAACTATCCTCCTAGGTATTTTTAGGGTTATCTAAGTCAAATCAAACCTAGGTAGGGGTCTCTAAGTCCATTACCTGTCTAGATCCGGAGTAGAACCTTTTTCTTCTCTTTCTTCTATCTTCTTTAAGCTTTAGCTCTTCTCTTCTTTTCTGACAAGTTGAACATGACTCGACGACTCGACTCAACTGACCTATCTAATGATCACGGAATTTGCCAACACCTATTTAGGGATTTACAATCTCCCCCTTTGGCAATTCCGGGACAAAACAAAACTAATTCATATACTAGGTTCAAATTTTCCCAATTGATTCAAAAATGGAAAATTGACCTTTACATGACTCAAAAATAATTACATGACTTTTTACATGTTAACTTGTCATGATTTACCAAACTTAGAACCTGTTTGCTTTGCCTGCACATGCTAAATCAAAAACCTGTGAAGCATGGGAAATAACATATAGGATGAAAATATGTATAACCATTCAACCATTCACAATCCACAACAGGTTAGTATTCCAAAAGCTCATCCCATCATCCATACTACAATCCATTACAATCCATAACATACATTCATAATACTCATCCATCATCCATCATCCATAATACCATTCTCCCCCTTTTTGGCTCGAAATGCCAAAGGTGGATTAGAAAAGAAAAGTATAAACCATTGAAAGGAGATGAGATAGAAAGTAATGAGCATAAACCATTCAAATGTATACATCCATAATAAGTCAATAATAACCAAGAAGGTTTGTACTAAGTACAACCAAGACTAAATACATCAAAATGGTAAACAAAGTCTGTCACTCAACCAAAAAAACAAATCACGAACCATCACTCTTGCTCATCATCAGAAGTGAGCTGTGACTCATAGTAAGCTCGAAAATCTCGAACATCTCTCTGTACCCCAAGCACGGCTGCATCGAGAGATCCAAGTCTACCACGAACCTCTGTAGTAAACTCCTCGTATGAAGAAATATGAGTCCGGAGATCCATCTGCATCTCGCTCATCATCCTCCCAAGATCGTCCATAGTGGTCGGAGTAGGACGAGATGATCCAGCACCAACTTCTGCTCCCTCCTCTGTATCTCGAACTGAGGCATGTGAAAAACTCTGAGCTAGGGTCTTTTTGGTGATTGGACCCTTAGGAACTCGAGTAGGAACACCAGGAGGAGCGATAACTCCTTGAGAACCAAGAAGTTTAGTGATGAGTGAACCAAATGGTAGGGCTCCAACTGCTGTATTAGTTTGATGGGCTTGGATCATCAAGTCAATGATGTGAGCGGCAAGATCAATATCACGCCCACGGAGAAGACTAAACAAAAATCTAGCTCTTTCTTCCCTAAGGTCCGCAGTATGAACCTTGGGATGGATATTTGCACTCATAACTAGGTTTACTAGTCGAGCATCCTTAGTGAGTTTCGCCACTTCAATAAGAGACCCAACCCAAAACGAAGGAGTACCACTTAGAAAGGTAACTACATGTTCCATGGAGTCTTTATCCTCATCAGTTTTATAATTATAAGGATAATATGCATTTGGAACTCGAGGACACCCAAGGAATTTAGAAACCAAATCAGCATTTATGACAACAGATTGTTCTAATGCTCGAGATTTGAATGACCATTTTTTCTGGTTGATTTCAGAAAAATTAGAGTAAAATTCTCTAACTAACTGGACAGAAGCAGGACCGGATAAGGTAAGTATACCTTCCCATTGACGATCTGAAATGAGAGTAGGAAGATAATAATCACCAAAATCAGAAATATGTATGTCCCTTTCAACCATAACACCTTTCTTGCTAAAATACTCACTATAGAGTTGAGCAGCAGTAGGACTGATAAACTGGGATAACTTACTACACTGGGAAGATGAAGCTTTACCTTTATTTTTCCGAGTTTTATCAGCCAGAGATTTTTGACGATTCTCAATTGTAGAATCAATCATTCTACGAATTGGCCTGTCCCCAATGGAAATACCATGCCCTATTGGAGTGAAAGTAAAGGGCTCTAGGTTTTCCTCATCTTGAGGAGGATCCTCTTGGTTGTTGAGGACCAACCTCCGACGTTTGGGGATGCCAGACATGAGATAGGCAAGAAGGATTAACGACAAAACGAAAGCCATTGAAGAAAATGCAAGAAATGATGCCCTAGATGAGAAAATCAATCTAAAGCAAAGAAAATGCACAACTCTTACCTTTTAGATGCTTGGGAAACCTTTAGAGTAGAATGGAATGTTCGTAGGAAAGATTTGGAGGAGAGGAAACCGAGAGATCGCTCTGGAGATCGGAGAACAAGTGAACAAAAAAAAATAGAAATGAGGGTTTTATAACCCTGTTCACGAAAGACCGATCGATCGGTCTTTAGCACCGAGCGATCGGTGGTCTGAAAATTTTTCAAAAAATTTTTACTGTTAAAACCTTTTCTCCCCCTCAACCAATGGAACATTTAAAATACATTTTCACCTTAAAATGTCCAACTGACCAAAAAAAATTGCAACATGTGATTTCATAAAAATCATAGATAATTATCACCCAAGAATTGATATATCAAGTATCGGCATAAACAAGGATTATGAAAACATTAATTGATTTTCACCGGTGATTAAATATGGTATTTGCATCAAATTCACAATCAGAGTCAAGATACAATTAGAAGTAATGTGAGTATGAAATCAAAATTCATTACTTGACTCGTTGAATTGGTTTCCTTCCTTAATCTAGATTTTGACATTCTATTTCAAATGAGACTCTAAAATTTTCAAAAACTAGTGTTAAAACCAATAATCATCCATATTTATCTGATGAGCAATGTTTACCCCATATTTGACTAATAAATTTATTTCTTTTCTTTTTCAGTCAAATTGTACTCATTATGTAAATTCTTTTTGGAGTACACATATATAGACACTTGCACACTGGTGACTTTCACTCAAGTGAGAAGGTAGCTCTTTCTAATGACAGTAGGGGCTTTCACACTAGCAATCCATATAGATACCTACTGTTTGTCTAGGTAGCCATTACTCACTGTTTGCATTCACTAGTAGCTATCACACAAACTCACAGGTAGTCCTCTCCATGTCAATATTTTTATATCTAGGGGGCTCACCTTATGGAATTTTTATGACATTGGTTATACTAGATTTGATTAATCTAGGGAACCATATGGTATAATATCAGAACCATTATATAGGAACTAAAACAATCTAAAGAATCAGTCAGAGTGCTTGTGCAAATTAGAACATCATTGTATGCTCAACTCTAACTGAGGTTAATTAGCATGACCAAATTCAATCACAAGATCGAACCAACAATTGAACTTTCCTATTTTATTCAATCCTATGATATATTTATCCTTGGATTATATGGTTAAATATGATTTCAAGGAAATAACATTAAGCTAAAAGATAGGATAAATAAGGTCATACAAACACATTATTTTTTGCAATATTTTTCAATTTTTTGAATGTTTTTGGATTTTTATTACTTAAAGAAAAAAATAGCTCTATGACTTAAATAGAACATGAAAAACACATAGGCTATAAAACAAGTACACCATTACTCAACTCCACACAAACCGATGGATTTCCTAAGGAGTTCAAACCTAAGGGAATCTAAAGGTTTTGTGAGAATGTCCGCATATTGATTCTCTGTTTGGACATACTCAATAGACACAACTTTTTGCTCAACAAGATCACGGATGAAGTGATGCCTAATGTCTATATGCTTTGTACGAGAGTGTTGCACAGGATTTTTGGAGATATTGATTGCACTTGTGTTATCACAATACACAATCATAGTGCTTTGATCAATTCCATAATCCTTCAACATCTGTTTCATCCACAGAAGTTGAGTGCAACAACTACCAGCTGCAATATACTCAGCCTCGGCTGTAGACAAGGAAATGGAATTCTGCTTTTTGCTAAGCCAAGCAACTAAGCAGTTTCCAATATAGAAACACCCGCCGGAGGTGCTCTTCCTATCATCAGTATTTCCAGCCCAATCAGCATCAGAATACCCCACAACAATGACATTTGTATCGAAAGAATACCAGAGGCCTAAGGACAAAGTTCCACTCACATAGCGAATGATACGCTTGACAGCAACTAAGTGAGACTCTTTGGGATTTGCTTGATAACGGGCACATGCTCCAACACTAAAGGCTATGTCGGGTCTAGTAGCAGTTAGGTAGAGCAAACTACCAATCATGCTTCTATAATTAGTCTGATCGACATCCTTCCCTGAAGTATCTTTACTAAGCTTTATAGTAGTACTCATAGGAGTCCTAGCATGCTTAGCAAAACTCATTCCAAATTTCTTCACTAGATTTTTTGCATATTTGATTTGAGATACTGAGATCCCAGAATCCAATTGCTTGATCTGAAGACCAAGGAAGAAACTTAGCTCACCAACCATGCTCATTTCAAATTCATTTTTCATTTGTTCAGCAAATGAATGAGCATGTAAGTCTAATGTGGAACCAAATACTATGTCATCAACATATATCTGGGCGATGACAATATCACCTTTCACTTTCTTTATGAAAAGGGTTCTGTCTACTCCCCCTCTCGAAAATCCGTTTTCCAAGAGATAAGTAGTCAGCCTCTCATACCAAGCTCTTGGAGCTTGTTTTAAACCATAGAGGGCCCTTTTTAGTCGATAAACTTGATCAAGGTGATGTGGATCTTCAAACCCTTTTGGTTGTTCCACATAGACTTCTTCATGTAGAATGCCATTCAGAAAGGCACTCTTAACATCCATTTGAAAAAGTTTGAATTTCATATTACAAGCCACAGCTAGAAGAATTCTTATTGATTCTAGCCTGGCTACAGGAGCAAAAGTTTCATCGAAGTCAATACCTTCAATTTGGGTATATCCTTGTGCAACTAACCTAGCCTTATTTCTTATGATAGTACCTTTTTCATCAGATTTGTTCTTGAAAATCCATTTGGTACCTATCACATTTGTATTTTTAGGCCTAGGTACTAAATACCAAACATCATTCCTAGTAAACTGAAGTAACTCTTCTTGCATTGCATTTATCCAATTATCATCTGCAAGAGCTTCAGCTACATTCTTGGGTTCAAAAGATGAAGTATAGCAAATGTAGCTAACTTCATTTTCAATTTGTTTCCTCGTTCTCACTCCACTTTCAACATCACCAATAATATCAGTGGAGGTGTGAGGACTCATGACCCTAGGATGTGTAGGTTTTAATGGAGATGTTTGCTTATCAATAGGTGAAGTTGAAATAATTTCAACATCTTCATTTTCAGCACTTTCATCATCCTCACATTGCACATTTTCAACACCAGAGTCATCCACAATTACATTTATGGACTCCATAATTGTAGAGGTTCTCAAGTTATACACTCGATAAGCTCTACTGTTGGTGGAATACCCAAGAAATATCCCTTCATCACTTCGGGATTCAAATTTTCCCAGTTGCTCTCTATCCTTAAGGATATAGCATTTACTTCCGAATTCTCGAAAGTACTTGACACTAGGTTTCTTGTTATTCCACAACTCATATGGGGTTTTCCTTGTTCCAGGTCTTACAAAAACTCTATTAACTATATAGCAAGCAGTGTGAACTGCCTCAGCCCAGAAATGAGAAGCTAGATTATTGCTATGAAGCATAACTCTAGCCATCTCTTGGAGAACCCTGTTCTTCCTCTCTACTACACCATTCTGCTGAGGTGTAATAGGTGCAGAAAATTCATGTTTGATACCAGACTCATCACAAAAGTCATTGTACTTAGAGTTTTCAAACTCCTTTCCATGATCACTTCGAATTCGAGTGATTGGGCATCTTTTCTCATTTTGAATTTTCAGGCAAATACTTTTGAAATTATCAAAAGCATCGGATTTCTCTCTTATAAATGCCACCCAAGACATTCTAGAGAAATCATCAACCATGACTAGGATGTATCGCTTTCCACCTAGACTTTCAGTTCTTGTAGGACCCATAAGGTCCATATGAATTAATTCCAGTGGATATGAAGTAGCAATACTTGAAGTCTTCTTATGTGGGGTCCTAATTTGTTTACCAATTTGACATGGCCCACACACAGCAGTAGAAGGCTTTCCTAGTTTGGGAACACCTCTCACAAGCTCTTGCTTAGAGATTTTACATAGGTCTTTGAAGTTCATGTGACCTAGTCTTCGGTGCCACAAATCAACCTCCTCAATTCTAGTCTTATAACAGACATTTGAGGGAATAGGACTGGGAGTTAGGCCGTAGCAATTGTCAGTGGTTCTCAAACCTTCTAGAACACACTTACCTTTACCATTAATGACTAAGCATTTATTTTGGGTAAAGTGCACAGCATGATTATCATCACATAGTTGACTTATGCTAATTAAATTAGCTTTCAGTCCTTCAACAAACAAGGCATCTTTCAATTTAGGTATGCCTGGTGAATTGATGATACCCTTTCCTTTGACTAAAGACTTGCTTCCATCACCAAAAGTAACAGTCCCATCAGGACAGTCCTCAAATTGAATAAATAAGGACTTGTTACCTGTCATATGCCGAGAACACCCACTATCGAAGTACCACATTTCTGTGTTTTGGGCTTTCAAGGCAGTATGAATGACAAAGCACTTAAGGTCTTCCTTTCTCACATACACAGTCTTTAAACTTTGTTTAGATCTTTGATCATTAATCTGTGTAGTAGAGACCTTTTTCCTTTTTGTCCTCCTTGACCTTTTTCTGTTTTGTTCAGTTCTAGTTTTTTGATAAGTCAAATTATTTCCTCTTGTATAATCATTTGGAATAAATTGACCAGTCCTTGTCCTAGATATTTGAGCAATTCTGTTAACATCATCGCTCAACATTCTAGACTTTTCAGCTAGAACCTGAATCTGCCTTTGAAGAGTCCCTTGACTCAGATTTTGGTTCCATGAACCATTTCGGGGAGCTCTTCTAAATGCATTACAATTAGGTCGAATGTGACCTCTCACACCACAAAAGTGACATGTGGGTATGAATCTTGGTAGAGGAGGAAGATTTCTTCTAACTGGAATTTGATTCCTTAAAGCATTCACTCTAGGAGCTGTATATCTAGGCTTTACAAAATTTGTATAAGCCTTAGTACTTGATGTAGAAGGTAAATTTTCTTTGGGTTCAGAATGTATTGGCTCAAACACTGCACTAGCCATTGTTCCAACAGCTAAAGGACCAGTTGGTGTGTCAACATGTCCTATCCCAGATCTACTAGAATTTGATCCATACTTTCTGACTAATTCATCTAGGCAGCTGGTGTTACCAAACATTCTCACTTCTTTTTCAAGAGTATAGACCTTCTGAATCAAGTCAGTCTTGTCTTTAAGGGTAATTTGGTGTTCTTTTTCAAGAAATTTCACCTTATCAACAAGAGAGACTTTAAAAGTTTCCAGCTCCATTTGCAGAGTTTTTAACTCTTCAATTTCTTTCATGGAAGTGTCTCTTTCATCTTCTAATTTTCTGACCACATTAGTCAATGAGACATTCTCTTCCAAAAGACATTGAACTTTTATAACAAATGCTTCTTTTTCATTTTCCAACTGACTAACTAGTGCACTCTTCTCTTCTGCTACTAGTTTACAGATATCTCTTTCATTTTGAATGAATTTGAGTTTTTTGCTCAAAGAGATTTTTGTTTTAGTCAGTTTTAAACTTTCAGCATACAACTTATCATAAGTTGTTTTCAAATCTTCATCACTTTCAGAGTCAGTTTGACTCTTCTGTAAGTCATCACTTGACTCAGTATGAATACTTTCATCACTTCTATCCTTTTCATCAACCGCAGAGGTAGTCTCAAGAATCCCAGATAGGGAAACAGTGAAAGCCGTATGATTTCCAGTATCTTCACTTGAAGAGGAACTGTCCGATTCTTCATTCTCGGAATCACTGTCATCCCAACAGGCATTCATCACCTTGCCCTTACTCTTCTTCTTGTTAGGACAGTTAGGTGAAATATGTCCGAAGCCATGGCATTCATAACATTGAACACCTTGGGATTTCTTGTCGCCACTTTTGGAATTTTTCTTGTTTTCCCAGGGCTTAGACTTTGACTTATCAAAAGATTTTCCTCCCTGTTTGGGATTAAACCTCTTTTTCGTTCTAAAAAATTTTCGAAATTTTTTAACGAAAAGAGCCATTTCTTCCTCATTCATTTCTCCATCACTGTCATCCTCATCCAAAGTTTCCTTGATGGTTTTCAAGGCTAAAGATTTATTCTTCTTGGATGGACGTAGATTGAGTTCATAGGTTTGGAGTGATCCAACCAATTCCTCAATCTTCAGAGAGTCAACATTTTTACTCTCTTCGATTGCAGTGACTTTGGGTTGAAATCTCTCTGGGAGAGATCTAAGGACTTTTCTAACTATTTTGGACTCAGATAATTTCTCACCTAAATTGAAACTAGCGTTGACAATGTCACTAAGTTTTGCATAGAATTCATCAAAAGTGTCATTGTCTTCCATGTTTAAATGTTCAAATTTGGTGGTTAACATTTGGAGTTTAGAGATTTTAACAGTGGTAGTACCCTCATGGGTAATTTCAAGAATGTCCCAAGCCTCCTTTGCTGTTTCACATGAAGAAATTCGTCTGAATTCCTCAGCAGTGACTGCAGTAAAGATAGCATTGAGACCTTTAGTGTTCCATCCACTTGAATCAAGCTCTTCTCTGGTCCATTCATCAGAATATTTGACGACAGTCAAATCACCTACAGTTTTTACGGGCGTAGTCCACCCATTCTGTATAGACATCCAAATTCTCTCGTCTATAGATTTGAGAAAGGCTCTCATTCTAGCTTTCCAGTATGCATAATTATTTCCATCAAAAAGTGGGGGACGAGAGACGGATCCTCCTTCTCTTAGAGTACTCATGATCACGGATAATACAGGATCACACTTAAGGGATTAGCCTTATCAGTGAACTAGCTCTGATACCAATTGAAATTTATCCAGATCAATGATCTCTAAGACCTAGAGGGGGGGTGAATAGGTCTATCTAATAATTTCTAACCAATTTTAATTTTTCAATTAATATGTTTAAAAATCAATGATTAACTCAATCAGACAATCCACACAAATCAAACACAGAAGATTTTTACGTGGAAAACCCTAACGGGAAAAAAACACGGGACCTTGTCCAGCAATAAACTTCACTATGAAAAGATATCAAGTACAAGACAAGACCTTACCAAAACAGAAACGACGTTCCTAGGTATAGACTCTTACTCTTGATTTCCACGAACCAGCAGGTTCGATCTCCGCCTTAGCAGCTTCGGTTCCACACCGACCAAATCTTTTCAAGCAACTTCAAATCCACGATCACACACGATCGATCTCCTTCCACGAAGGCTCCGGATCAAACACCGGACACACACACAAGGTGTAGGGTTGTGAATCAATTTAGTAAATTTCAAACCCTAGAGGGATCTCATACAGATCTGAGATCACACAATGCAAGATCAAAGATTTTAATCTATACTTGCATTCTCTAGGATCTAAGAAAGAGGAGGGATCAAGAAAGATCTAATAAAAACAATTAGAAAAACCCTAGAAGAGTTTCTCAGACCTCTACTCTTTCAAAAATTATCAAAGACACGAATTAGGTCTCTCAAAAATTGTTTATATAGGGTTAAAAAAAGAATCCAGAAAAAGAAAAATTCTTTTTACGGGGACCGATCGATCGGTGCTCACAACCGATCGCTCGGTTCACAACCGATCGATCGGTTCTAATGACCGATCGCTCGGTCTTAAAACATCTCTCTGGAAAATTTCCCCATACAAATATTTAGTCCAGTCGATAGCCACCGATCGCTCGGTAGGCCACCGATCGATCGGTCGCAATACCGAGCGATCGGTAGAGACAGAATTTTTGCCAAAATTAATTCATTTTATTTTTATTTGATTCAACTAAGATCAAATAACTTTGGTAGGCTTAAAACTATCCTCCTAGGTATTTTTAGGGTTATCTAAGTCAAATCAAACCTAGGTAGGGGTCTCTAAGTCCATTACCTGTCTAGATCCGGAGTAGAACCTTTTTCTTCTCTTTCTTCTATCTTCTTTAAGCTTTAGCTCTTCTCTTCTTTTCTGACAAGTTGAACATGACTCGACGACTCGACTCAACTGACCTATCTAATGATCACGGAATTTGCCAACACCTATTTAGGGATTTACACTACTTTATATATATGTGTAACATTGTTGTTGTACTATGACTGTTGGTTAGCATTTGGTACACGCTGAGCATTCCATCCACAGAGCGGCTGCTCCTTTTGATGTCTGTGCTCCTGGCCCATGGGTGGAGGAGGAGTACGTCGAGGAACCTTTGGAGGAACCTCTAGTCGAGGGCTACTATTAGGTGGTGGTAGATCCTGAGTGGATAGCTGTGGGTGAGCTTGAGAGTTAGATTTATGTATTTTTGGCGGGCATGTCCGCACTTTCTTTTGTGTATCTTTTTGTATAACTTGGATCACTTGTATATACATAGAGGTTTGGTTAAGTCTTCCATTGTGCTATCTTTAAGTATGTTTCCGCTGTTTATATCCTCTTTGTTTATGCTTTGTGGGTTTTTGCAGGATGGTTTGTCTAGCAAGTTATGTAAGTCATGATTAGTCGTCCAAAGTTCACTCTAACTCCTAAGGTGGGTTTTTGGTCGCGACAGTTTCCGGGCACTGGCTGTTGCTTAGTGGACGGTACCGGTAATCGGATTGGTGCTACAAGAGCAACCATCTGAACATCTTATTTCCTTCTCTGATCCCTGGGACCGTTGTTTCTACTGACTGATGCTATCATTCTTGGAGGGAGCAAGCACTAAGCTGGAGTTTATAGTACCACTCTGGATAGCTGTCTCAATACGAGCACCTGTCTTAACGATGCTGTCAAAGTCTACAACTAGTAGAGTTACCATCAAAGTGGAGTAGGGCTGCTTCAGGGTGCTGATGAACATATTTGCTAACTCCTCCTCGGAGATTGGAGTAGAGATTTTTGCTGCCATCTCCCTCCAGCGGGTAGCGTATTCTAGGAATGACTCATTGCTACGCTGGCTCAACTGCTCCAGTTGGCTCCTCTAAGGTTAGAGTTCCTGATTGAAGGAGTATTGCTCCACAAAGCTGTCCATGAGATCTTGCTAACTCTTGATCTGTTGCTTATCCACTGATATCCACCAAGTAAGGGCTGCTCCCTTCAAACTCTTTTGAAAGTATTGGATGAGAAGACGGTGGTTCTTATTATGCTGGAGCATGTCCCCCAGATACAGTTACAGGTGTTTTTTCTTGTAGCTTGTACCGTTGTACTGGTCAAAGTCAGGTACTTTAAAACCTGGGGGAACAGTATCCCCAGATGAGAAAGTCAGGTCTTCTAAAGATAGACTGGAGCTGGCAGATGCCCCTTTCATTTTTCTCATCTCCTCTTTCATCTATTTGATATCTTTGTGCTGGTCCCTGAGGGACAGGGTAGGGTCTAAAGATGATGGCTTATCCTAATTGACGTGTGAGGCCTTGGGCTGCTCTATCCCCACAAAATGCTCATATTCTGCTTCTCCTCCACCTGTTACGGGTCCTGGGTTAAGTATGATGATATGTATTGGTTGTGGTTGTTCAGATCCTTTTGTTGAATTTTGGATAGGGGGTTCATCGGTTCAGACACCAATAAGAATCTTTAGGAATTCCAGAACACTGTCAAGCTTGGCTTGCATAACTGTGATGTCTCGATCATGTGACTGTAACATCTCATCGGTCCTTTGCTATTGGCCTGAAGGTTTTGTCATCTGTTTTGACTGGCTTTCAGATGGGGTAGAACTGAATACTTCTTTCGTGATGGGTACCTCTGTCAGTACTTTGTCTAAGGTTGCGGCTTTTGCGAGAATGACAATCATAGAGCAAGTCACGGGTCGGCTCATGCAACTGAAAAAAATGCAATGGCAAAACATGAATGTGCATGATCAAAGAAGGAAGATGCTAGAAAAGGATTTTTCATTTGACGCATGATAGTGGGGAACAGGACTGTGTGACTCAAGAAAAGGAAAAAGACTCGATCCTAGGCAGGTCCGACAGGAATCGTGAAGTCAAGTGGCCGGAGCACACCTTTAAGGTCCATGATTTGTTGTTGGAGGGATGCGACCTCAGCCTCCATGTTGTCAATTGTCTCGGTAGCGTTAAACATCCGACATCTGAACTGTGGCATCCGGGTGGTGATCTCAACCTTTGAACTATCAAGCTGCTCTTAGTAGAAGTGCAGTTGAGCCTTAATGGCGGCTGTTTCTCTGGCATCGCCTCTCCACTTCTTTTAAAAAGATCGGACTATCTGCTCGAGCTGCTTGATCTGTCCATGCATGGCTTGGAGTTCGCAGTCCCGCTCTGCTTCCTGTTGCCTGAATGCTTATTAGGCTTTCTGTAGCCTGTTCTCCTTCTGCTAGATCTGTAGTTGTCTCTGTAGGAAGATGTCTCTCCAGGGAACCACCATTTCAGCTATGGGGATGGTTCCTTTGGCTGGTGCTGAGATTTGTATGGGCAGTTCCCTCGGTACAGGCATACTGGATGGAATGTCAGCATCTTTCGCCCAAAGCCATTATGTTGAATCAGTAGATGGTCCTATTATAACCACAAAGTCTGACCATTGATCCCTGCTGGAGCTTTGCCAACTTGCTTAGAAGTAACGAGTGAGGCATTCAAAGTGCACTGTGAATTCGATAACATCATTTCCCTGCCGGTCTGTCACTGAGATGCGCTAGGGGAGTTCAAACTGGCAAAATACTCAGAGTGGTACATAGGCTACTGAGCCTGTTAAACCGGATAGGATCAGCATCGTCTTCCGGTTATGATAATATAAGGTAGCTTTTTTAGGATTAGCCATTGCATTGTCATGTGAACTCGTCCTCTGACAGGCTTTGGAGAAGCTAGTAGAGTATTCTGACATCCGTAGACACAATCTGGCCCTAATTCTGAGAAATTTTCCTGGGTAGACTGTAAACTTTGCGGAGGTTGGCCGGTACTGGAATGATTGTAGGCAGATGTCCTACCAACCACAAATATAAGAGAGGTGCACTGGCATGGAAGATGCCCTTTCGGCAGTCTGCTGACTAATTGAGAGTTCTGAGAAGCTCTGTAAGGATGACTGCGACGGTGGTTCTAGAACTACGCATGTCTTCGATAACCCCTACTAGCACTTATTCGACGAGGGTGCGGCACTTTAGCAGGACCAACTAAAACATGACTGTCAGTGTAAAGACATTTAGACTGGGAAGTTCAGCTGTTATGGCGTCAGGGTTCCACTTGCGGCTGTACTGATCTTCCATATATTTTACGGGTATCCGGTCAAAAAAGCCGTTAGGACCATGCTACAAGTAGGCAGGCTTGATATGCAAGAACATTTATGTCTGCCTGATATATTGTCTTATAGCGCGGTACTATAGCTTTGCCTTCCATGTTTAGAGCCATAATGCACTGAATTTCTTGCAAAGTTGGACATAGCTCGCTCTTACCGAAACGAAAGATCATGTGGGATGGGTTCCAATACTGGATTGCAGCATTTAAGAGGCGTAGATTGGGTTCAACCATGGATAGGTCTAGGATGGATTCCATTTTATAGTACTGTGCTTAGTTGAGACGCTGACTGGGAGTGAGGGATTCAATTGCTTTCTGGGGGTTCTAATCACATGCCTCTTGTGGAGTCAAATGCATGGGTCATGACGGTTGACCATTTATCTTAACAATCTCTAAAGGACCTGCCATCTACCTGAATGAAGATAGACTCTATGTGAGTGTACTGTGTATGTAGATGAAAATATAAAGATGATGATTGTGGACAAGGATTTCGATCCCCGCACACATGGGGTACGGGTAATGCCCTGGCGATGGTCGATTGATTTTAAGTTTAGAGTCGCCACCTATTGATTCGGTAGGGATAAGTCCCAGTCAATGGATAAGGTCTTGGTCTGGTCAGAGTTCTAGGTAAGAGGTTCGGTTAAGCCCGGGGAAGGTGTTAGGCACCCCGGCACTTCCGTCATTCGACGGTTCCTTACTTCCTAGGTTTAAGCCATTTAAGATCAAATTGTTAATCAAATACCATTGATGTAGTTTATACTAACCCAAGAAGGGGAGAGCTAAACTAGGGTCGGGCCCGAGTCGGGCTGCCTACGTACTCACATTGGGGTGAGATCAGACCGAGCGTAGTTCTGGCACATGAGCCCGTGCCGAGGCTAAGGGGAGTGTTGTGTGTGCACCAAGGGTGGCTTATGGTCTAGCCGGGAGGCTAGGGGTGGTTGACCGGGTTGGTCAAGTGCTATGATGTTGGGCCTTGTAGGCCCGGGTGAAGCCCGGTAGGCTTAGGCCCGGTAGGCCGAGAAGGAGTCCGGAGGACTAGGGTTCGGCCTGGTAGGCCTGGATTCGGCCCGGTAGGCCTAGGGTGAAGCCCGGTAGGCTTAGATGGGCCCGGTAGGCCAAGGTAGAAGCCCGGTAGGCTAAGGGTTAAGCCCGGTAGGCTTAGATTGGGCCCGGTAGGCCAAGGTAGAAGCCCGGTAGGCTAAGGGTTAAGCCCGGTAGGCTTGGGTTCGGCCCGGTAGGCCTAGGATTAAGCCCTGTAGGCTTGGATCGGCTCGGTAGGCCTGGGGTTAAGGTCCAAACTCAGTATTATGGTCCTTAAAAGTTAGTTTATTTCAGGAGTTTTTCCCAGTGGTTAAGGATGCTTAACCGCGGTTAAGGGGAGAGGTCACCATGGTTAAGGGGCTTAACCAGGGTTAAATGGCCAAGTGAGACCATTTTTGGGTTTCTCAAATTATTTTGGAATTTTGTATCATTTTTCCGGATTTTCTATGGTTAAGGGTCGCTTAACCATGGTTAAAAATCAACCCGGATGGGGTTTTTGACCGTGGTTAAGGGTCCTAACCATAATGAAAAAAATTACAAAAAATATTTTTGGAATCCAGAGAATTTTTTTGATTTTTTAATAATTTTTCCAGAATTTTATGAGGTCATGGACTGCTTAACCATGGTTAAATGTTAACTATGAGTGAGTTTACCCATGGTTAAGGATCCGGATGAGGTGAAAATGGGCCCAGGGTCCATGGCAGGGCCTAGACTGGCCTCCCACCCGGTCTGGGCCCTCACAAAGTCCAACAAGTGCAAAAAAACCTCATATTTTATCCAAATTATAACCATGATTAACGCGAGTTTAACCATGGTTAAAGGGTGAATCCCGGAAATCTGAGAATACCAGGGGGTAGCCTGAAGGGTAATGAACAATTTGGGCCTTTGCGGGGCCCAAGGGGAGTTCGGTTGTGGGCCCCACAAAGTCCCAAAGTCGCCCAAAAAATCACCACATAAAATGATAGATTTCCAAAAAAAACAGATTTTTCAACCACTGTTTGTCAGCGATTTAACCATGGTTAGAGTGCGAATTAAGAGGTGAAATTGCACAGGGGGATAGCCCGGAGTGTTGTGAGTCTAACCATGGCCCTGGTTTCGACCAGGGCCCACTCTAACCATGGTTAGAGTGAGGTTACAGGCAGCAACCCGAAACTGGAATTTTTTTTCAGATTTTTTGACCACTGTTTGTCAGCGATTTAACCATGGTTAGAGTGCGAGTTAAGAGATGAAATTGCACAGGGGGATAGCCCGGAGTGTGATGAGTCTAACCATGGCCCTGGTTTCGACCAGGGCCCACTCTAACCATGGTTAGAGTGAGGTTACAGGCAGCAACCCGAAACTGTATTTTTTTCCAGATTTTTTGAAGAACTTGCTTAGGGGCTGTTTGGCTTGAGGATGGGAGTCTAGGGGGTTTCCTCATGGATTGAGGACCCCCCAGACCTCAAAAGAGATTGTGAAAGGCGGTGGGGGTGGTGAACCCGTGGCCACGCCTCAAGGAGATACCCCCATCTATGAGGAAGATGAAGGGGAAAACTCCTATCCTTGGCTGAACTAGAACAAAAGCAAGTAATATGGGACCCCTGGAATGGGACCAGGGGTCCCTTACAATGGCAATAATACAAGAAAAATCAAAAATCAGCAAGGGAAAAGGGGTATACCCTGTTACAGAATTTTTTTGCTGAAAAAAAACCGAACTAGTGTGGACGGTGAGGCTTCAAAGGGGATGCCTAGGGAACTCCTAGAAGTGGCCTAAGGGCTTGAGGGGGTTGAACCTGAGCAGGGATTCGGATGTGGAGGTGAGGAGTCGGATCCCCTTTGACAGTGAGGGGAGTTCCCTATTTATAGGGGAGGTCGAGAGGGATACACACGGTATTAGTACCGGGCTTGGTGGAGTGATCAGGAGATGGAGTGGGCGTCTGCAGGAGGGGTGCTGGGCGTGTGACTGAAACTGCAGGAGGGTGTGGCGTGTGCAAGAAGAAGGTGAACAGTGGTTTTTTTAAAAAAAATTATTTTTATAATTTTTTGTTTGGTTTGTTACCGTTTGGGCTTTAGTCTTATACGGGTATGGGCCAACCCATGTTGGCCCTGCCACATTGGGTTGGCCCAAACAATTCAAACACCTTTTTTATATTTTTTTTTTTAATTATTTTTTTTTATTTTAAAAAAAGAAGAGAAAAAACCTTCTTCAGGTAAAAAAAAAAACCTTCTTCAGGTGGGTCCCACCCTAAAAGGCCATGGGCCTTGATTTTTTGATTTTTTTGATTTTTTTTGTGTTTTTTGGGACTTTGAAAAGGGCCTTGAGCCCATGAGGTTTTAGCCTAGGGTTAGACTAGGGCTAAGCTAGGGTTAGGCCTAGGGTTTAGCTAGGGTTCACCTAGGGCTAAGGGACATAGGCTGGGTATTAACTATGGTTATAGGATTTAACCCTGGTTAACAAGGGGTGTAAAAATTGGTTGCTTACAGCTGCCCCTCTTTGTCGGAGAATGCCGTGATTGGCGATTTGAACGACAAAGACTGGAATCATCCGATTTTTACACCGAGATTGGGCATTGGGGAATGCAGCATGATATGATGTGCAAGTGGTGAATGCATGTGGAGTGATGCGGACTACTGCTAGAGGATAGCGAGTAGCTGAGGGAAAAATTGGGTGTAGAAGTGGTGTGGCCCCGAGGCGCTCCACCGGGGAATGCGATTGAGACGGTGTTTCCTAGATCGGATTTACCGAATCGGTCGAGGGACACATGGAATGTCGAAAAGGAAGGACATACTAGTGAGACTGCGGTGTGACGGAGTTGTCACGTAGCACTAGAAGGTCAACAGACACCTGGGGGTGTCGCAAAAGGGAGATACGCTAGTGAGACTGCGGTGTGACGAGGTTGCCACGTAGCACTAGGAATTCAAAGGACACACGGAGGCGTCGTAGAAGAGGGACAAGCTAGTGGGACTGCGGTGTGACGAGGTTGCCACGTAGCACTAGGAAGTCAAAGGACACACGGGGCCGTCACAGAAAAGGGACAAGCTAGTGGGACTGCGGTGTGATGAGATTGTCACGTAGCACTAGATGGTCGAGGACACACGGGGGCGTCACGAAAGAGGGACAATCTAGTGAGGCTGTGGTGTGACGAGATTGTCACGTAGCACTAAGAAGTCGAGGACACACGGGGGTGTCACAAAAGAATGATCGGCTAGCGAGTCTGCGGTATGACGAGATTGTCACGTAGCGCTAGGAAGTCAAGGACACACGAGGGCATCACAAAAGAGGGACGAACTAGTGAGACTACGGTATGACGAGATTGTCACGTAGCACTAGGAAGTCGAAGGACACACGGGGTGTTACAACGAAGAGAGACTTGCGGGAGGTAATGCTGTTATGTGGCGAGATTGCCACGGAGCACACAGGATGTCTGGAGGCTTCAAGGTATGATGCCAAATGAAACTGGAATTGCTCGAGGGAATGGATTTTGATCATGTTGAACACTGCTGAGAGGTTTTAGCCATGCAGGTTATGATACTATGTTGTCATGCAGGGATGAAAACAAGGGTGCTTTCCCATGACTCTGTGGTGATCTGCCGCTGACGGAAATGCATGGCTTCGGCTTCCTTTGCTTGCTTGCCGGGGCTGCTTGGTGCAGGTTGGTACAGACAGGCTTTGTTACCAAAAGTTTGTTTTTGAAAATCTTTTCGTAGAAAAAGTGTAGAAGACTTTTTATGAAGACTTTATTTTTGACAAAAATGCTCAGTTAGCTGTGATTTGCCAATAAATTGCCTGGGTTTAGGGCTTATGGGATTTGTGAATCATCTGTTAATCTCGGGAGTAAGGTACATGACTCAGAGCAAGATGCTGGGGAATAGACAAATTCGTCCGAACAACCGCTGATAGGCTTCTGATCTTTTGCTAGGGAAGAGTACTGTTATGTGCCGCTGGGCTTCTGCTAGACGTCTGCTGGGGACTTAGGGAGTGCCTATTGCCCGGGCCCTATTGGGGAGTGGATTTCTGCAGTGGTCCACCTGCTGGGGAATTTAAGGTGTGTTGAGGATTTTCCACTATTGCGCACATGTTAGAGGGGATGTCTTCTGATTGACTTTCTGTCGGGGCATTCTTGAGGGTTGACCCTCTGCTAGGGTATTCCCTGCCGGAATCTCTGTTGGGGATGCAGTACCACTGAGATAGGCTGATCTGGGGATGCTTAGGGGGAATCCGATGAACCTGCTCACTGCCGGATGCTTGTTGCCAAACTGATTTTCAGCTTTTTCTCCCTTTTTTACCCTTAGAATGACCAAGTCATGGGGTTCGCATAATTTTTGCGCGATGAGGCCGTTTCCGGTTTTTCTCATGCCTGCGAAGCTGATTGATTTTCGTCCCTTTTTTGCCTCTAGTCACGAGACTAGGTCTGGGATTCGCATAATTCTTGCGCAATGAGGCCGTTTCCGGTTTTCACTCATGCCTGCGACTGGTTGAGGAATCAGGTGTTTTGCTAGGGAAAATGGGTCTTCTCCCGTCATTGCCCTGAATGGCGCTCTCCTATGGGGATTTGTACTCCGCTGAGGATGTAAACGTGATGTTGCGCTTGTACTCAAGGCTTCTAAGGGATCTAGAAGGACTTTGGAGTAGGACGAAACGTAGGCTAAGGGACCGAAATTGGGACACCCTGGGGGATTGTTCATTTGCTCTCCCTTGGGGTTTTTTTTTGTTTTTTTTTTTTTTTTTTTTTTTTTTTTGCACCGGGAAAAGTCTCTGTGATAGAGGTTGACTCTTCTGGGGATTTTGTTCCTGCTTGTGAGAGAGTTGGATTCCGTTAGGGAGTTTGAGGAGAGAGGTTTTCCCCTGGGGGAGAGAGAGGTTGTCTCTGCTCGGGATGTATTTTGGATCCACTGGGGATTGAGGCCAATTGATTCCTTTCGGGGAAAAATCTCTGATGCTTGGGAATGTTTCAACTTCTATTTTGGGATTTCCCTGCATGGAAATTTGTAAACTTTAGTGTCGATTCTGCAGGGGAAAGAGCAGGTTCAGAGAAGTTGTTTCTATGAGGGAGTTTCTGACCCTGAGAAATGTTTCGACTTCTATTTTGGGATTCCTCTGAATGGAAATTTGTACCCTTGTGAGTCACGCTGGAATTGGAAAGCGCTTCTTTGGGGAAAAGGTTTCTTTTTATCTTAGGAGAAAAGACTTTGTTTGGGGAGATAAGGAATTTTGATAGTCAAATCTCTCTTTGCGACCGCACCTGAATTGTCAGGTTGCCTACGTACCTTTTGTAGGATCAGGTCATGACGTAGTTCAAACCAAAGCCACAGGCTGGCGAGGGAGGGTGTCCCTGAAATGATTTGTTGAGAGAAAAGGCTGCTAGGCTCAAAGGGCTAACTAGCGGATTTCATTGATTTTGTAAAAGGGTTTTACAATGAGGGGAAAAAGGAGTGTGCCAAGGATGACCTCCTGTCATTTCCCAGAGAAGCTAAGAGTACAAAGCGCCTATCAGATCTAGGCCCTAAGCGTAGTATCTCTTGACTTTGTCTATGTTGATAGGCTCGGGGAGGTCTTCATTGTCCATCCGTCCGAGTCGAAGGGCACCGCCAGAGAATTTGTCTCGGACGATGTACGGGCCTTCGTAGTTTGGTGTGAATTTGCCCCTTGGATCAGGACGGTTTGGCAACACTTTCCGGAGAACCAGGTCACCGATTTCAATGCTACGAGGCTTGACCTTCCTGTTGAATGTCTTAGCCATGCGCCTCTGATAGGCCTGCGAGTGATTGATGGCTTTCAGTCGCCGCTCTTCAATCAAATTCAGCTGCTCATACCGGGTCTGTGCCCACTCTGATTCTGACAGTTCTGCCTCTATTAGTACACGGAGTGACGGAATTTGTACTTCGACGGGGAGGACTGCCTCCATACCATAAGCCAGAGAAAATGGTGTTGCCCCCGTTGAGGTTCTGATGGACGTCCTGTAAGCCATGAGTGCGTAAGGAAGCATCTCCTGCCAGGCAGAGTAGTTGGTTGCCATCTTCTCAATGATCTTCTTCAGGTTTTTGTTAGCCGCTTCAACTGCACCATTAGTCTGAGGCCTGTATGGCGTGGAGTTGTGATGTTGTATCTTGAACTTCTGGCAGAGGTCAGTCATCCCCTTGTTGCAGAAGTTAAGAGCATTATCTGTAACAATCTCATATGGGACTCCGTATCGGCAGATGATATCCCTTTTCAGGAATCGCTGAACCACAGAGGCTGTGACATTGGCATACGAGGCTGCCTCAACCCATTTTGTAAAATAATCGATTGCAACTAGAATGAATCGATGTCCGTTTGATGCTCTCGGTGTTATGGGACCAATGACGTCCATGCCCCAAGCTGAGAATGGCCATGGAGCAGTTAGATTGTGTAGCCTTGTTGGCGGTGCATTGATCCTGTCAGCATAGATCTGGCACTGGTGGCACTTTTGTACATGTTTGCAACAGTCAGCTTCCATTGTAGACCAGTAGTAGCCAAGTCTGAGAATCTTCTTGGAAAGCATCAACCCATTCATGTGTGGGCCGCAGGCTCCTCCGTGAACCTCATTAACTACCTGTGATGCTTCACTGGAGTCGAGGCATCTGAGCCAGATCAGATTTGGCAATCTTTTGTACAAAACTCCCCCTGAGAGAACGAACTGGATAGCCAATCTTCTGATTGCCTGCCGGTCAGTTTTGGTGGCATCGAGGGGGAAGGTCCCGTCCTCCAAATACTGCTTGATGTCTGTGTACCAAGGCTTGTTGTCGTATACTGCGTCTAGCTCGAGGCAGTAGGCGGGCTGATCCTGTTGCTGAATTTCGATCGGCCATAGCAAAATGCCCTTCGGGATCTGAACCATAGAGGCGAGAGTAGCCAGTGCGTCGGCAAACCTGTTATGATTCCTGGCTCGGTGGCTAAATGTAATTCTCCTGAACTGAGCACTCAGCATATTTAGGTAGGCTAAGTACGGGACTAGTCTTGCTTCTCGGATGGCCCAAGATTCGTTTGCTTGACAGATTACTAGAGATGAGTCACCGTATACGTCAACTTCTTCGATTCCGATGTCCAGGGCTTCTTTCAGGCCGGCTATGCATGCCTCATACTCTGCTTCGTTGTTGGAGCATCTGAATTTCAGCTTGACTGAGATAGGGAGATGTGCCCCCTTGGGTGAGATTAGGACTGCTCCTGCTCCGTGCCCATGGTTGTTGGCAGCTCCGTCAAAATATAACTCCCAGCCGAAGTATTTCTGGTCTTCTGCTTCTGCGTACAAGATGGCTTCATCCGGAAACTGATCATGCACTGAGACGTAATCCTCTGCTGGACTGTGAGCTAAGTGATCTGCTATCGCTTGTCCCTTAATTGACTTCTGCGTCATATAGGTGATGTCGAATTCAGACAACATCATAAGCCATCGGGCAGTCCTTCCGGTGGTGGCTGGCTTTTCCAATAGATATTTGAGTGGGTCCATCCGGGATATCAGGATTACCGGGTAGGATAGCAGATAATGCCGGAGACGCTGAGTTGCCCAGACTAGTGCCAGACAAGTCTTCTCAAGAGGGCTGTACCGCTCTTCGTACTCCAGCAGGCGTTTGCTGATGTAGTAGATGGCTTGTTCTGTTCTGCCCGTCTCGTCGTGCTGTGCTAGGACGCACCCCATGGAGGTTTCTTGCACCGAGATATAGAGTAGTAGGGGCTGTCCTGGCGTAGGAGGCACAAGTACTGGAGGGTTGAGCAGGTATTGCTTTATTCTGTCAAAGGCTTCCTGACACTCGTCTGTCCAAACTGTAGGTGTGTTCTTCCGGAGAAGCTTGAATATCGGCTCGCAGATCGGAGTGAGCTGAGAGATGAACCGACTTATGTACTGAATCCTGCCTAGGAAACCTCGGATCTCCTTTTCAGTCTGGGGGATTGACATTTCGATGATGGCCTTAGCTTTGGCTGGGTCAATCTCAATGCCTCTCTTACTGACTATGAAGCCAAGGAGCTTTCCGGATGAGGCTCCAAAGACACATTTGGCCGGATTCAGTCTCAGGCCGAACTCTCTGAGTCTGTTACAGAGTCTTTTCAGGTCTTCTGGGTGCTGCCTGGAAGTAGGCGATTTGACGATCATGTCATCCACATAAACTTCAGCTGTCTTGTGGATCATGTCGTGAAATAGAGCTGTCATAGCCCTCTGATAAGTTGCCCCTGCATTCTTAAGTCCGAATGGCATGACCTTGTAACAAAAGGTGCCCCAGGGTGTGATGAAGGAGGTTTTCTCCATGTCCTCTTCTGCCATTCTGATCTGGTTGTATCCGGAGAAACCATCCATGAACGAGAGAGTCTCGTGCCCCGCGGTATTATCGACTAGAATGTCGATATGTGGGAGAGGGAAGTTGTCTTTGGGGCTTGCCCTGTTCAGATTCCGGTAGTCGATGCACATCCGGACTTTGCCGTCTTTCTTTGGTACAGGCACTATGTTGGCCAACCACTCAGGATAGGTTGCTACTGCAAGGAAGCCTGCATTGATCTGCTTTTCCACTTCCTCTTTGACTTTTTGCGACCATTCGGGTCTCATCCGTCTCAGTTTCTGCCTTACTGGTCTGACGTCTGGATTCAGGGGTAGTCTGTGTACCACCAAAGCTGGGTCCAAGCCGGGCATGTCTGCGTATGACCAGGCGAAGACATCACTGTAGCTTTTCAGAAAGCTAATCATATCTGTCCTCTGCTGAGTGTTCATGCTTGTGCCAATCCTGACTAGCTGCGGGTTGTCTTCGGATCCAAGGTTCACAGTCTCGGTATCCTCAATGTTAGACTGCACAAGCCCTTCACTGCGTTCCAGAAGGTCCAGGAGTTCCTGAGGCGGCTCCTCTTCCTGCTCTGAGTCATATTCCACCTCTGTCAGTTCCAGAAGGGTTTCAGGGGTAGCCCTAGTGCAGGCAATTTCCTGGCAAATCAATTAGCTAAGTTTAGCATGCTTATGATTTTTCATTTTTGGTGGCTTCAGGACACTAGGCCTTCGAGGGAAAGGATTCGTGTGATTTTCGTCATCAGCCAAAATATTTTGATGTAAAACATGATTTTGAGTCAAAAGATCAGATTTCATTTATAAAACAAGTATGATTGTTCACAAAAGTTGACTCAAACAAAAGGGAGACCGACAGTGGTCTGACATTTGGATTTTGCAAACGGGAGCAAAGAGAGATAGAATGAGGAGAAGGGGTGATGCTAGTTCACTGGTTGACCTTTCCTGTACTGTTGCAGCCCCAGCCCTGGGTGGCCTCGATCGTGAGAGCTTCAGTCCACCAACGGATCAGTGGCTGGCGACTGGATGATGCTTCAGCGCTGTTGGAGATGGTGCAAATCTGCCCTCCCGTCGGATATTCTGCTTCTGCTGTGGCATCTTCGACAGTCAGCTCGTCGAACAGAGTGGCCATGCTAAAGACTTCGGGGACTGGATTCCCTGACAATTCAACATTGGGCTGGGTTGAGGCTGTTGGCTCAGAAGGGTAAGGTTCAAAAGTTCCAACTGGGAAAGTCACGGAGATGTGGGGTCGAGGTTCAGGTTTCGTCGTCCGGTTATGCTTCTGAGTAAGCTTGGTAAGATAATCCTCGTATGTGGGCCTATAGCCCAGTCCAAATGGTGCGGTGTAGCGCGAAGGAGTATATCTTTTCTTCATTCCCTGATTTCGGATTCCAAGACCTGCCCCTGGTTGATAGTTCATTTTTGCCATCATCCTGACAAATGGCGGAATCTGCAGTCTGCTTTGCTCTTCTATCTGGACGATAGAACTGACCTGCTCAAACTGATAAGTCATGAAGGATGTGCCCTGCCCGAGCTCCTGTACGTCACCGAGGGAACTTGCCAATTCTTCTGATGGGATGACGACTAGGGTGGTCATTTTGGATGAATTTAATTCGTTGGTGCAGAGAGGAGGGGATGGCTCCGGCCGCGTGGATCCACGGTCTTCCTAGGAGCAAGGTAAATGAAGCAGGCACATTCATCACTTGGAAATTCGTAGTGAATTGAGCGTCCGACTCTGATAGCCAGATCTATGTCGCCCAGGTTCTGTCAGTTGAGTTGTCAAAAGCCCTGATTGTCATGGGTCTCTTCTTGACTTGGCTGAGATCCATTCTCAGGCTTTGCAGTGTTGATAATGTACAGACATTCAGGCCGGAGCCGTTGTCAATTAGTACTGAAGATAAAGTTCTATCCATGCATTGCACTGCGATGTAGAGAGCCCGGGTATGGTCCCTGTCTCCATCTGGTATTTCCTCTTCTGTGAAAGAGATGACTCGAGGTTCAAGTATTTGGCCCACCATCTGCCCTAGCTTCTCGGGCGTTATGTCTGGTGTCACGTGGGCGTTATTGAATACCCGGAGGAGTTGCTTCCGATGATGTTCGGATGTCAAGAGAAGAGCCAAAATGGATATCTGTGCGTGAACTTACTCAATTGCTGTGTAATGTTGAATTCTTCTGCCTTTCAGATTCTTAGCAGAACTGCAGATTCTGCTGCTTCCTTGTCAGGGTCTGGTACCCTTGCTTTTTCTGCTTCTTTCTCTTTTTCTTTTCCTTTTCCTTTTGCCAGCTCAGCCGCCGGCGGTTGTACACCCGACCTGAACGGGTTAGGTTGGCTATGCTCCTCACTCTCGGATGAGGGAGCGAGGAGCAGGACATTGTTCAAGCAAGGACTGGGAAGGACGGAGGAATTCGGACTGGGCCTGTATAGGTGGAGGCTTGGGGCTGGAGCCGTGGCCAATTAGGTCTGACACGGGATTGTGTGCAATCTCTCTCGGTTATGTTTTTTGAGAGCGGTAAGTTTGATTGGGCTTGGATGGCCTGACTATTTGCTTGAAGGAAGAGGGATAATGACTGGAGTCTGGAGTCGGGTCTTTGATGCCGTCCTCCACTGCAGGTGCGATAGTTTCGGCTGCCCTGTCCTGGCTCTTCCACGTAGAATTGACTTGACTGTTGTGTGGGTCAGTGGTTGCCTGAGTGTGATGCTGTTGCTTTGAGCCCCTCAACCCGACCTCATCCAGGAGGTCCCTGGTATCGCGCACTTGAGGCCGATGCAGTAGTCTGTGCCATGCCGTGCTTGTGGAGGCGCAGTGCTGATGGACATCGTAGTTCTTATTTCTTTTGTCCGTAGTAACGGGGAGTAGGGCCTCTCCGTGAGAAGACCCTGCTTTGGTTTAGAACTCTAGCACTGAGAACAGTGTAAGGGAAGGGGTGAAATTCGAGGGGGGCTGGTTTCTGGCTTTCTGTGTAGGTTGCCCCTGATTTAGGCCTGTGCTGGCCGGTGTTTCTTCTGCTGAGCCGGAGCTGTTGGGATCTGCAAAGTCGTATGGTGTTGTGGAGCCCACCATATTTACACTTTCTTTCTTTTTATGGTCCCGTGGACCGCTATTCCTGCGTTGAAGCGCTGTCTTCAGTGGTCAAGCCCTAGCTTTAGTGGATTGCCCCACTTGAATGCTTTTCAATACGGCACCGTCTTACTATCGTACCAAATCAACTCACCGGCAGGTTACCACACAGTAAATAGTCTTTCATGTGCCCATGACCATGCTTGCCACTCTTCCGTCGGATAGGAGTAGTGAATCATTGGCTGCCGTCTCCCGCCACCGGGTGGCGTATTCTAGATGACTCGTTTTTCCTCTTGCTCTCTGTTCAAGCTGCTCCGTTGAGGTCGGAGCCTTGATTAAAGGAGTACTCTCTCTCCCCCTCCAAAGCCATGGCATCTTGCCACTTTTGAGCCCTGTGCGTTATCCACTGACATCCCCCATGTGAGGGCTGCTCCCTTTAGGCTTTTCTGGAAGTACTGTATCGATAGGCTATTCTCTGGTGTAGGAGCATTTCTCCAAGTAAAGCTGTACTTTGTCTCGGGCAACCTAATCCATCATAAGTATCGAAGTCTGGGACTTTAAAGCCTGCCGGTACAACCTCTCCTGTCGAGAAGGTCAAGTCCGCCGTGATAGACTGGTACGGTATAAGCACCTTTCATCCTCATTCAGTCTTTCTTTCAATTGCTTGATTTCTTCGGCTGGTCACGAAGAATTGCTGCTGGTGTCTAGAAGAGGATGGTCTGTCCTGATTCTATGTGAGCTTTGGGCTTCTCCCCCCATCACAATGTTCCTATTCTGCTCTCCTCCACCCTGCCATTGGTCCATGGTTAGGCGTGAGGAACGGGTTTTGGTGAAGGCCGGAAAGGTTGTTCGGGGATTGGGTGGGTTTGATTCCCCGGTCGGGTTTCGGGAAGCAGGGTCGTCCGTAACGGTACCACAGTAGAATTGTCAAGCGATCCCAGAACCTTGTACCAGTTTTGCTTGCATTGCTGCATGTCCTTTCTTGAGATTGTATGATCTCATTGTTCTCGCTGCTGTCCAGCGGGCTCTACCATTGGTCTGAACTCTTTCTGATTGTGCTCTGATTGATATCCTACGTTCGACATGTATCTCCGTCAAGCTGCGTCCTCTACTGCTGCGAGAAGGGCGTGAGGTCGGTCATGGTCCGTCTCTGCAACTGAAAAGAATGCAGCGATTACGATTATGCATAGAGGTCAGAACCGAAAATGCAGGAAAGAGTGTTTCATTAATTGCAAAGTGATTGAGTGAGTGTATACAGGTGACTCAAAAAAAGTGAAAAAGACTCAATCCATAGGCAGCCCGTCGGGGTAGCAAAGTTCAAGTGGCCGTGTATCCTTCACAGCCCTGCCGTGTTTGTTGGAGGATATGATTCGACCTCCATCGCTCGATTGTCTCCGAGCTTGTACATGTGGGACCCATACTGTTGGATCCCGGTGGTCATCTCCTCCTTTGCACTATCAAGCTGTTCTTGCTGGAAGTGCAACTGGGCCTCGAAGATGGAGCTCTCCTGGTATCCCCCCTATGTCTCCTCTGCAAGGATCGGACTGTTGCTCGAGGATTCCACCTGCTCCCGCCTGCATGCTATGAGTTCGCTGTTCTGTTTTCCGCTTACCTGCCGCCTTAATGCAACGTTGAGCCGTCGAAGCTGCTTCCTCCTCTTGATCTGTAGCTGTCTTTCAAGAAGAACATCTGTCCAGGAACCGCCATGTCATCTATGGTATGGTTCCGCGAGATGGGGCTGTGACGGGCGTTGCAGCCCTATGCGCTGGCATACCGATTAGAAGGTCAGGGTTTCCTACCCATTGTCGGTAATGCAGAATCAGTTGATGGTCCTGTTGTGACTACAAAGTCTGGCCACTGGTCTCTCCGTGAACTTCGCCAATCTGCTTGGAATCGACGGGTGAGGCATTCAGACTGCTCAAAAAGTCCGACAAAGTCCTGACCAGTTCTAAAACCGGGATGCGCTAGGCGTCCCAACTGTCTACGGACCCGGAAGTGGTACGTGCGGCTGAGCCGGATGCCGGCCTGATGAACCATACCTCGTCTTCCTGCTATACAACGCGGGGTATCGTCTGCGCACAAGCCACACGCATCTCCCAATATAATCGATCCTCTGTCAGGTTTTGAAGAAGCTGGTAGAGAACTTTGACGTTGGTAGTCACAATCTGGCCTTGATTCTGTGCAATCTTCTTGGGCAAGCTGTATGCATCATAGGGCACGTCTGGTACCGGGATGATGGTGGGCAGGTGTGAGACCAACCACAGATGCAAGATTGGGTGCACTGGCCGTGGAAGACACCCTTTCTTCTTGCGCTTTGTTGTAAGGTTGAAAGTCATGAGAACTCCTGCAGAATGACTGGACAACCGTCTTTGACCCTCGCATGTCCTCGATGACCCCTGTCAACACTGAGTCGGCGTAGGCACGGCTTTTCGGGAACACTAGTTGCGACATGATGATGAGTGTAAAGGCATTGAGACCACCGTGCTCGGATGCTGGGATGTCAGTGTCCCACCTGGGCCTGTATAGCATTCTAAGGAAATGTATAGACACCCGGTCATAAGTGCCATTTGTGTCATACTCCAAGGAGGCAGGCTTGATTCGTAAGAACCGTGAGAGGCTTGCCTGGAAGTTTCCTTGTAGCGTGGCCAATTGGAGCCCCGTCCATGTTTAATCCGATGATGCGCTGTCCTCCTCCCGTGGTTGGACACATCTCGTTCTACCACACGGAACACCATTAGGTAGGGTTTCCAGCACTGGAGGGCGTCGTTATGAGGCCGCCAATCCGGACAACCTGGATAGGTCTAGGGTATTCCCACTTTTAGTATTGGGCCCAGGCGAATCTTGATCCCGGACAGGGATCAATCAAGTCAGAGAGTTCCTGATCACATTCCCCCTGAGAAGTAAGGTGTACTGGCCGCGAGGCTGTTTTATTTGACGGAACACTCCTGACGGACCTGCCATCATACCTGGACAAATGTCCACTCGATGTAAGTGTACTGTGTAATGCAGGTCAAAATCCTGCAAATGATGCAATATTTGTTATTTTTTTTAGGGTTTGACAGGGCACATGGTTC